>JASDQU011442534.1:1636-23431 GCA_032191745.1 Picea mariana | reverse complement strand
TTTCCAGGTCCAAGAAGGTTCAGAGTCCAGCATATACAGCAGTGGTGGAGTTGTTGAGATCAGTCTCCAAGTGGGAGATTGTTGGTTGTGGAGCCTGATTATCTTCCTGATTCAAAGGACCTTGCTTTCAACCATGTTTATACCCCATGAAGTATTTACACCCCAGAAGTATGTACACTCTTCCACGCGGGGGAGTGCAGAGGGGGGGTACCCCCTCTGTGGGGTCCAGGGGGCCTATCCCCCCGGCTGGGGGGTCTGGGGGCAAGCGGGCCCCCGAAGCAAAAATTGCTTTGTAAAAGTATATGTAATTTCATTGTAAATCTGGACCGTTCATTATAAGGTCGCAGATATAACGGTAGATATTATGTTAGGGTTTTTTCCCTAGAAGGAAACCCTCTTTTATGAGGGAAATGTATCGCGGCTATGATTGATGGTGAATATTGTATTCTGAGAGAGGAGACTGTGAGAGAAAGAAGAGGAAGTTACAGCGGGTTTTGCTGTAGGTTGTATCCCTTCATTTGCTGGATAATAATAAAGGAAGGACCTGGCAATTTCTCTGGTGGACGTAGCCCACACTGGGTGAACCACGTAAATCTGTGTCTCTCTTGTATTGTGTGTCTTCTGTGTTTTGTTTCTGCATTTGTTTTATTTTATTGCTCTGCGGTCCTATTTTTCTAACACCAGCTAAGGTTGCAGACATCTAAGTCATGCAACCACCCCTGCCTCTACCTCGGGTGAGACTTCATCAGCTTCGCAAGTGTTTTTGAAAGGGTTGGTAGTTGGGTTTTTGTTGGTTCAATGTTGTAGCATTGAACCCTGGGTCTGCCCCTATGCCAACAAATGGTTCTGTTGCCGGGACCTGAAACTGTGATTGATGGGAACTGAGGAAGAAGAAGCTTTGTGCAAAGATTTTACCTGAAACTTTGGACGCTCTATGTGTAGATCTGTTTCCCTAGTGCGCAACATTCTACTTGACTTGTGAAGCTCTATGCCAAGAAAAGAGGTCAGATCTAAATAAAAGAGGTAATATCTGCAAGCTCTGTGCTCTAATAAAGGTAATAATAGTGAAAAGTTTTTGATCTGAAATCTTTGTGCTTTGTAGAAGTAAGATAAGTGGAAATTTTTGTTTCAATAGTATGGATCTAGGTATGTTTGATAGAGTCTATGCTAGCTTGAAAACTAGGGCACTGATAGATGAAAGAAGGTTTGATATGAGTACATATGATAAGAATATTGAAATATATGTTATACCTATGCATAGAAAGAATGTTTGGACTAACAAATGGATGCAAGATCCTAGAAATAATTTTTTGCAGGTCAACTACTATGATCCTAGCGCACAGTATAGGAAGGTTTGGGAATTGTTTAAAAGAGAGAGAAGATTAACCCTCTGTTACAATTGCAGAAAATTGGGGCATGTTGCTAAGGAATGCCCTGGGAGAACACCTAGTTGTCTTTGTTGCAAAGCACTGGACCATGAAGTATTGGATTTCCCTAGAATGATTGCTAAAGATGAAAGAATGAATCTGAACCAAGAAAACCCTATGACAAATCCAGAAACTATTTTTATGCTAGAAACCCAAAAAGAATTAGAGAAAGTTTTTCTACAGATAAGAGAAACCTTGAATGACCACCAACATTTCATATTATCAGAGATCTTCAAAGAAAAAGAATGCATTGAAGAAATAATAGGAGACTTTGACATTGACTGTGTTCTAGATGAAGAAACAAAGGTAAATATTATGACAGAAAGAAGTTGGGAACTTTTACGGAAACCTGCTATGATTCCATCATTGGGAGGAATAGGATTATTCAGAGGAAAACTGATAACCCTATGTGGAAATCTTGTCCAGATATCTATGCATGCCAATGGAACTTCGACAGAAGAATATTTTGAGATTATTAAATTTATTGAGAACAATGCCCCATTTACCATGTTACTAGGAAAACCTTGGATTGAAAGAGATCAGGCCAAGAGGAAGGAATAAGAAGAAGTCTTAGAGAATAAAAAGTAAGAGTTAAAAGATTTCATAACTAGAAGTATGCACACTTGATTGAAGAACGGGAGAATAGATGGAAACTATTTAACACCAGAGATTTGGATATCAAATTTGAAAGAACATTAGAAGACCCACAGAAGACTGAAGCACCTACTCCAGATAAAGAAGAAATATTACCCTTGAATCCTAGGAAAGAATCTCAACAACACGAAGTAACTATGCCAAAAGAAGATAAGAATTAGAATGGAAAGTAGAATACCAAGACTAAGTGCACTGGAAAGAAGGCCAGAAAACTAAGTAAGAAGAAAGCTAAGATCGAAAAGTTACAGAAGGTTCTAGAGGGAACTTTGCAGAAGGAAAATTTTCAAAATTGGAACTTCGTCGGGATATTAGAACAACGACACATGGAACTTCATCATGGTGAAGCAATATAGCCATTGGGCACATTATAACTGTTAGATCGACGCTCTGAACGGGTAGAAAGGCATTTATGGTCAGACAACTCACCATCAGACTATTGGATTGTGCCGTAATAGACAGAATAGAGTTAATGAAGGCTTCATACCCATTGCAAGAGATTCATTGCTGAGTTACCTATTTACCCCGTCGTGCCATGCACCGAGAACACTTTTTCTAATCAAGAATCTAAGCCCAAATACTAAGTTGATTTTGCATAGTGATCATCGCATTATTATTGTCTATTCCATTGTAGTGTCTAAGTTACCCTTGAACCTAATATATTCAATCCCGACCGTGTATGTCTGAAGAGCTTAGTGTAGTAGAATAATCTGTGAAGGAATTACTCATCGACCTGATGATTGAAAGAGTGATGTCAATGTCTGTAGGTGTACAAGCCTCATTGATGAGAATAGTGGAATCCTCTTCGTCAACTGCTCGCAGAGCCGAAGCATCCCGACCATCAACAGAAAAGTGAACTAAGCACAGGGATGACCTAGCGAATGCAAAGCTGATACTGACCATATTGCCCACCTATATCTCACCTTTGACCGGTGTAGTGAATCATGATAGCATACCCATATATTTTGAGTACACCTTAGTTACTGCATACCTCTCGAAGGGGATACACGTAGTTTGAGCAAACCAGGACAAGATCGCAGCATTGAAGTTCAGTGACTTCAACCTCGGAGACCGAAAGGTCTATAACATGCTTGCCCTGTACAAATACCTGACCAGGACAAAGGGGAAGAATTCAAAGATAATCCCCCAGTCATGGATGATGAACCTCGCGTAGTCCACCCTGCTGAATTTCATGAAGATTCCACACTTTGGTAGACACCAGGAAGTCAATGCTTATGTCAAGCTGCTCTTGTCATGTTACCATGTCTACTATTTGTGTCTAGACCATCGTAACACAGTTGATATGATGCTGATCAATCGGATCACATGGTTGAGTATGAAAGGACCTGATCCACGAGAGTTCTATCTAGGAAAAACCATGGACCACACTAGCACAGAAGATCAAGAACACCTATGGTGATGTTGAGAAGGTGACGTGAGGCTACAAGGTATCCTCCATCCAGAATGGTGCAGTGCGCCTCACCTATCAGTTAATTGGAGGAAATTTAGTAAGGAAGAATCGACCTACACAAGTCACTGACTTTATCGTTGACCTCGCAGGGAAGTGCACGGAAGGCCTGCAAATGAACTAGGTGAAGTACCTAGTGAATCAGTTGGAACTAGACTGCAGAGAAGCACAGGATCAGGGTTATGAATTTCATTTTAGCTAGCTCTTGATCCTTATCGCCTTCCTTTCCTGGGAGATGCCAAAAGGTGCGACCTTCCTAGATATTGAACCATTTGAATTGTTGGCCACGAAGTTCTCTACACTTTGGTATTCAAGTGATATAAATAAACAGTGGCAGTCAAACATTGTTTTTCATACCTATTATCTTCAGCTGAAGAGAGCCATAGAATCTGAGCCTTGCATGACTCTGAACACTCTACACCAATTATGTCCCCTGATGAATTTCAATGTAGATCGACATTTCATTTACATTACAATGCGAGCCGATGAACATAAGAAACAACTTCAGTCATACTACAAGCTGACGGAAGAGGACCTGGAGGATATCACTAAGGATTGGTTAGCAGACCTCCTTATTTTAACATACCCTTCTGATATATCCAACATTGACAGCCCAGAAACCGCACATGATACACCCGGACCCAGCAGGACAAAGAAGACTAAAGAGGCCCAAGAATTAGGCAGTGCCTCAGGAAATACTACTTCGATATCACCTGACCGAGGGGTTGATGACGAATTAGAAGAGATAAATGAAAAAGAGGTCGAACAAAAGCAAGGAGACAAGGTTGATCCCTTGAAGAAGAGGAAGGGTTCACCTCTGAAGCCTTCTTCCTAGAAGAAATCGAAAGCCACCATGACCAAGATGTAGACTGTCCTCACCTCTGATAACTTCGACTTCATCATAGCAGCCCTGCATGATGCTTTGCTGGAAATAGCAGAGAAAAAAGAAGCCAAGCAAGAGGAAATGTATGATAGAATTGAAGTATAACTCTGAGGGGTACAACAGGCACTATAGTCCATCCGTGCAGTCTCCACTGCGCCACTACCATCATGAGAACTTGATTTGGGAGATGAACCAACCCAACTCCACTGACTAGCTGATACAGTTGAATCTCGCCTTCGACGACGAAAAGAAAAAATAGAACAAGCCACCCAAACCTTAAAGCAAGTTCAAGGCATACTCGTAGAACAACGCAATGCTGTCGAACAGGAAAATCTTTCTCTCCAAGTGAAGTTCGATGAAGAGAAAGCACAGATGCAATAAGGAAAGGAACAGTTGCTCGTAGAGAAACTTGAAGTAAAAGAAGCAGTCAACAAAGCACTTCTCTCTATGACAATCTTAGAAATAAAAGAAGAAGACCAAGTCATGCATCAACTAGAGCAGATCACGGAAGCTATCTAGCAACTACAACAACCCATCACAGACTTAGAGGTACGCGCAGTGCCCGAGACCCCACAAGATGTAAGGGATCAAAGAGAAGAAACTTCTCAAAGCGCAGTTGAGAGACTAAAGGCCTTTGTCATGGAATGCAAGTAGCTGAGTGATCACAGTGCCCATACGTATGAGCAACTCACCGAGAACCCAAAATTTCAGAAACTGGAGTCACATCTCCAGGAAGCAAAGAAGGAAGCAGAGACAATACAGGTGCAATTGAAGCCCCTGTCATCTATGGAAAGAATGAGAAGATCCCAGGAGCAGTGCACTTCCCAGTAGCAGATTCACACTATCCACAGTAGAGTTATGGAATTAACTCAGAAAATCCAACCTATAAAATATAAGGATTACCAATTGTTCACAGAGGTTGAAGGCCGAGGAGAAGAAATGGAACAGGTTGTCACTGTAGGTGAACAATGCCTAGAGGGACCTGTCAACAACGCAGTCATCCAATAGTTCGTTGAACAAGAGGTTGTGGAACAAGAACAAGTACAAGCAGATCGAGCTAAGCTCGAGGCTTTAGAAGCAGAACTAGTCAGATCAAAGTGACTCGGGACGAGTCACAGGTGAGTGTTGGGGGCCTATTGGCCCTTGACCAAATTTTGTGGATACTTGGTCATGTTTGACCTATTTTGGGGACTTCAATAGGCTGTCAAAGATGAAGCAGAGATCGCAGGATCTCGGCCCCTTTTTGGGTCCTTTTTGGGTTTTGGGATTATGTAATGGGTATGGGATGTCGGCCCATGGGCTTACCCATGCTTAGGCCCACTTTTGTAATGTATAAATAGATGTCTAGGTGATGTAAGGAGTAGGCATATAGGTAATGTTGCGCTAAGTGCAAGTATGGTTTGTATATGCTTTGTGCATACTGTGAGAGACTTGCAAAGCTAAGTGCAAGTGGTTGTAATAGATTGTGGAAGGCTTTGTGTTGCAATGCAAGGAAGGAGGATCTAGCGAGGTGCACATATTTCCTATCCTCTGCGGAGTGAGACTTGGATGCTCTATGCCTGTATGAAGCTTGATCGAAGATAATAAATAAGAGAAGAGTTGGTGGACGTAGCCCCAGGGTGGGGGTAAACCACGTATATGTTGTGTTTCTCTGCTTTGTGCGATGTCTTGATGTGTGTTGATGTCTTTATTTGTCAAGTTATTTGATATAGATGAATAGATCTATTTATTCTTTATGCTAATGATGTATATGGATGTTAGATCTGACCTATGTGAATGTGATTAGTGTGTGAATATGTTAGATATGACATGTTCCTTTTATGCTAAGTGTTATTTGATGTGGATCTGATTGAATACTTCGATGCTCTATAATTAGGGTTTGTCTGCGCTATTACTAAGAACTGAATACTGATAAAGTTTTGTTGCTAAGTACTTTGTTAAATATAGAATCATAGATCTGTGTCCCAGCTAAGGTTGCAGACATCTGAGTCATGCAACCACCCCTGCCTCTACTCGAGTGAGACTTCATCTTCTTTGCAGGTTTTGTCGAAAGGAGTGGTAGTTAGGGTTTTTTTGGTGCGTTTTTGTAGCGTTGAACCCTGGGTATTCCCCTGTGCCAACAATATTCCATGTCTATGACCCGTGGACCTTGAGACATGATCTCCTTATTTATCCCTAGGATAGGGGATAACATATAGCTCCAACTTGGGGATGTGTGCTCATCGTAGAGCGCATGAGAACCTCAACATCTCTGGTATGACATATTCCTGTTAAATCTCAACAAAGGATATTAGTAATCCTTAGGGTGGTGATATCACCCCTTGTTCATATATGATATAATAAAAAAATAAAGGGCCTCTCTATTCTAGCATATAATCACGAGCATACATATATACATAATGAACAAAATAATATGGAAATGCAACTACAACTATGCTATCATGATATGCAGATGATATACAAAATGGATGCAAATTCCTACCTAATGTAACTTACCTATGAAGTCAAGTCTCTGCCCCGTGATGGGGTTTGAGGATGCATCCACTAACTGGTAATGGATGTTTTCTCCCTTCAAGTGTAGATAAATAGTAGGCATCACTGTCTGACTTCATTCTGATTCTAAAATGTCCAAGCCAAAATTGTGCATTCCCTTTAATATTCTTAGGCTTACTTTTCTTAGTGTCCCACATCCATATCATATCTCCCTCTTGATATTCTCTTGCTTCAAACTTTTTTGTTCCTTGTATAACCCTAGTGTATTGTTTTGAGAGAGGAGGGTGGGATTCAGTTGTAAGGACTTCTTGTTGACTTGGTTTAATTAATACATCATCATCCCCTTTCTTTAGTAACTTGACAGATCCAACTTCTGTGTCCTTATATTTATCTAAGAGTTGTTGATACTCTTGTTTCTTTGGCCATTGTATCTCATCAAAATCTTCCTATGAAGTGAAAGGAAAATCCTCTAGAGAAAAAACAAGAAGGTTTTCTTTAATTGGCTCATGTGTTTCATTGATCTTAGTATCATTGTTAATTTCTTGTACATGGACCTTGGCCATTGGTATATTTGGAAGGCGTGAAATTGTCCTATTTTTCATAGGCATGTTGATGTAAGTTAAATCCATCTCTAATGTACCACCCAACATTGCAGCGAAATGCTTGGACAAAATCATCCCCCATACATCAGGGACATCTACCACCACAATATCCATATGGATCACTCTCTCAGGATATTTAAAAAGGTGTACTTCAACATTCTCAACTACCCCATGAGTGGGTATAGCCCTGGATTCAAAACCGCACACATTCCTATAAGGTCATGTAGCCTTTAGGACTACTTTCTCCATGACTTCCAAAGACATCATGTTGGCACCTACTCCTGAGTCAAGTATACAGCTATTGAGACATTTGTTATTTACTATCAATGACATAAATAAGGGTGGGTGTCCATCATATTGAACCCTAAAATGGTCTTCTTGTAATATAATAGGAGAGTCTTGTGGTTCATCCAACACATTTAAAAACTTTTCAAACCTTTCTTTCATGTATGGAACCTTGATAAATTCCTTCAATGGGATGGTTACATGCATTTTGGCTAATGCAGCTTCCAATTAAAAATTTAAGTCAATCTTATCAGTCTTAGAAGAAGTTTTAGGGAGGAGTATGTTCATAGGTCGAGGTTTTGGTTGTGAAGTTGTAGGTCTAGTAGAGAGAGGTTGGTTCATTCACTTTTTCCTAGTATACACTTGGAATTCTTGTTTCTTCAACTTCTCTCTTGACTCTTGATCAAGGCTATTGATTACCTCCATCCTAGGCCTCCTGGGTGCTTCCTTTATGCCTTCTTCATGTTCTTCAGGTGTGATATTAAGGAAATATTATGGCTCCTCAATGGTATGGTCGATAATGTTGACTTGATCATGTTAACTTGATCATGTTAACCATTATTTAGAGGGAATTCATGCTCCCAATGTGATTCTCTACATTGGAAACACCATGGGGTTTCCTCAACCATGTTTGTAGGGGACCTCTTGATCGTTCTTAGGCTTGAAACCTTGACTACCCCTTTGTAATTTCACCTTATAAGGAGGTATGCAAGATTTTTGTTGGGATATTTCTAGATTGACAATCCTATTCATCATTAACTCTTGAGTTTTTACCATTCCATCTACAATGAATTGTAGCTTTTCCAAGATGGCGCCAATATCTGAGGTAGCCTCAGCATTATGGACCACTTTGGGTTTAGCATTTATCTTTACTCTTGGGGCAAAGAAAGGTTCTAATTTGAATGATGATAGGTTATTTTCAATCTTCATAGCCATCTCATGGGCTTCTTGGATTGTTCTAGGAGCTTTGTATCTGATAAGGAAACCCATTGGTCATGTAAAGGATTTGGTGTAAAAAAAGAGAAGAAATTTGTTTGAAGGGTGGTGTCTTGAGCAGATTTGTTGTACTAGCCTCTCAAATTTGTCATGAAATTCCCTATCAGTTTTATTCTCATCCTTTATAATGTTTTTAAGCCTTGTTAGAAACATGTTGGGTTCCTCTTTGACACTCCATATTTTTAGGAATTCTTCCTCTAACTTATCCATGGATTTAATACTAGCATCATGAAGACCATTATACCATCTTCTAGCACCATCATAGAGGGTAGCATAAAACAACTTCGTTGCCAAATATTCATCATCATCACTAATGGGATGAAGTTGGAAAAAGGCCTAGAAATTTCTCATATGGTCCTATGCATTGACTATCATTACTAGTGAACTTAGGCAACCACTTGTCATATCGAGGTGGCATTGGCCTAGGGTATCCTGAAATGTTTGTCATGTCTAAGGGCTTAAAAAGTTTGGATGACCATTGTTTTTTGTTGTTAACCTGATTTCGATTATGGGTTTGAGTCTCAGCATTAGACATTATTTTTAAGGTAAGATTGCCTCCGAATAATGATTTTACTACATGAGAGTCTTAGGGGGGATTTCTTCTATAAGACTTGGGAGGATTGGTATATCTCCCTGAACTTTGTGGAGTTGCCAGATAATCTTCTTGAAATTATCAAAGGGATGAGGGGATCACCCTCAGTGGAGTCACCAGGTAAGCTATATAAATGAAGGATTTGGATAAAGGATTACCAGAAAAGTGTGTTTGAGTAAGATTGACTCAGTTTTCCCCAACAATGGCACAAAAAATGTTAGCACACAATCTCTACTTGCCCAAAGCCGAAGGAAAGTGAAACAAGATTGGGAATAACAAGGGGGTGACCTATCAGTATCACCTTAATAGGAAACCCCTTTCTGTTTAGGAGTATGTTAATATTACCCCAAGGGAGACATCCCTAGTGACCTAAAGGGATGGTGAAACTAAACCAAGGATGCAAAGATAACCCCCCTCTCACTAGTCACTCAAGTCAAAAGGTATTACTAAGTTTTATGTTTGATCAAGAAAATGTAATGGATGAAGTGTACCTGCCCAGAACAAGACAACAAGAAACAATATGGCAGTTTCAAGTACAAAATGATGTGAGTGATTCAATAAGAAAATAAACCATTGAAATGTATTCTAACTGATATAAAATTGTAGCACAATGAAGTTTTACAACAGCAAGAAGTATTTTATAACAACTGCAATAAATATGCCTCAAAATTGCTTGAAAAGAAAATGAAAAGACAACATTTACTAAGCAGAATGATAATCAAATGTCACAAGCAAATTTAGAATTGTTTAGCTAGAATCTAATGTAGATAATGAAAAACATTTGATGCTTCAAGATGGTTGTAGAAGTGATTGTAACAACAACAAGGTAGGGTTAGTTTACTAGGCTAGGTTAGTGTTATTTTTAGTTAGTGAAAGCTAGAAAGGTTAAGGTTTGAGTGTTGATTTGATCTCTCAACAAAATAATTGTAAGGACTAGCTCCTTTGAGGGGTTATGGAGTCAAAAGTTCAACAACATTCATTTGGAGTAAGCAACAAAATGATTATGTTTATCCAAGTAAAGGATGAATCTTAGAAGAGTAGTAACTTAAGTCTTCTTACGATTCAATCTTTAGGGAGGTGAGCTACTAGAGAGTAGGCACTTCTAGGCCCTAGTAGTTTTCCTCCTTCTTAGATAATTTAAAGAAATATTTAGATGCAACAATGATTGATCAAGGCTTCTAAAGTGGTATCACTTTAGGGATTTACAAGTTCGTCAAAATTAACCACCTTAGCAAAGACTAACAAATGTAGAGAAAAGAAGTAGTATATTAAGTTCTTCACTCCTAGGGTTTGTCAAGCAAGCAAATTCATAATATTTAACATGAATAAGAAAATAGACCATAACCATTCAAATGAAATGACAATTCCAAGTTTAATTACTTCACAAGGAATAATCAAGCCATGAAACCCTAGATTTCCAAGTAACTTTACCAAAAAATGATCCAAGTTGCATGTAGAAGACTCCAAGTGAGGTGCGCCTCACAATTTCAGCCAATAAAACCCTAAGTAGGGAGAAAATTTTAGTCCACTTCTATCCAAGTGAGATTTGTTATGTAAAAATGAATGTACTTTATGTTTATTTATACAAAATTTGTGACCTTTAATTAATTTTAGGTCAAAATAAGGCCGACCTTGCCAATTTACAAATAAATTCAAATTTGGCATAAATAAAATTAATTAGCATCTAAATACACCTCCAAGGGTGATGTCATGCCCTTCTATGGTGATGTTGAGGCCCTAAGGTGGAATTTTGAGCCTAAAAGGTAGGGCGCTTGACCTTTAAAGGCCCCAGATGAAGCCCACACATGCGACTAAGCTCATAAATTCCTCAAAAAAAAAAACCTAGCTCTAGATGACGTCCAGTGTCATGATGGTGACATCCTGGACCTTCAAGGGCAAACATCCATGTGGAAGAGAAAGATCCCCCTGGGTCTAGGTCTTCCATGGTGCCTCCAAAGGAAACATCCTTCTTTCTTCCTAGTGAAAATATTCAATGTCTTCTTACCCCTAGCTAGGGTTACAACATCCATTTATGTGCTTACCCCAGTGGAGGGCATACCTTAAGTCACATGTTGCTTACATGTTTATGTTCATAATAGGTCAGCTCATGATCAGACCTCTTATCCATCAACTAGTACCTTGAGTGTTTATGTATCTTATGGGTCTCCTTTTCTTACTGAGAATATTTTCACTGCTTTCTCAAGGATCCCTGGGCGAAGCATCTCAAATGTTTCAATATTGGATTTTAACTCTTTCCAACTACTTTTACCCTCTAGGCCTTTAGTCCCTTCTTCCCACGAGGTAAGGTACAACCCTTCCTTGTGTAGCCAATCCCAATGCCCAAAAAATGGTAGGGGAGATGAGAGGAATAAACATGGAAAGTGGTAAGTATGGAGGGAACGGACGATGACCTTTCAAAAACCCACCCAGTGGAAACCCATCCTAAAGGGAGATCAACTTACTAGGGCACCATGTCACCCTTCGAGGTATGAACGAGGAAAAGAGCATAATTTCCTAGAAAACGTCATGAAATGAAAAAAAAATTAATGCAACATATTCAAGTGCTTAAAAAATCAGAGTGACACATACCATGATACCCGGACTCATTACCTCATGGAGAAAGAGTTATTGCTACTTTAGGACCATGCTAGTGGGATGGATATTATTGTTGTTGATAAATGGACTACACTGACTAAAAGAGGGGCCCTTCAGGGAAATGCTTAAGTTGTTTGTCTCTCGGTACTCCATGTCTAAGACCTATGGGCTTCAAGACGTGATCTCCTTAGCTATCCCTAGGATAGGGGATAACAAGGTCATTTGCATAGATTGTGAGAAACTCATATGTAAAATATTTTCCTTTCAAATTAATATATATATCCTATATATTGCCTCAAGTATGAGCATTTTGGTAGGGTGGTAGACCCCTTTCCTCTTTAAAGGTTTTGACCACTTAATATACTATGTTCTTATATTTTATTTGTCCGCATAAGAAGTTCCTTAATATGTTCCACTTCTGTGGAAATACACTATTATCAAACTAATAAAAAAATGATTATGCTCCCTAAAATAAAAATGTAAAAAGGTAACAATAAAAAATAGCTATTATTAAGATCTAGAAGTTAATAATAATAATAATAATAGAAACAACACTTTATAGAGTTTAAGTGGGTTTAACTATTAAGAACATGGATTTCCTTATTTAAAATAATATTTTAATTAATATTTTTTGTTTGTTTGTTTGTTTGTCCGTGACATGTGGGACTAACCTGTGGCTAAGAAATCATGACTCAGGGGCATCTAAGCCGTCAAAATCACCCGGGGATCGCACTTGGCTTGAGCCCCACCAAACCTTAACATGGCTGGATTTTTTGTCCCCGCGGGTTTCGAACCGGTGACTTTAACATGGAGTGCCTTAACACCACACTCCGTCACCGACTGTCCTATACCTCAAAAACGATTTTAATCAATCTTATACATAATTTAATTTTTTCATTAAAAAATTAAAAAAATTATAATTACTGGAATTTAAACATAAATTTATTAGTATGATTACGTGAACTTGACATATCTCTTTTCAGGAAGAACTAGGATCTCTTAATATAAAAACGTAGTGTTCAAACAGTAAAAACTGAGTCTTTAAATTTTGAATATGCACTAATTAAAAGTATATGCGATCGCAGTTAATCAAAAACAACAAAGTCAGTAGTAAATCAACTATTCAGATGTTATTTAGTGGTTTATTTTTTAATATGGAATAATTCAGTAAATGAAAAACAAATTTCTAATCATTGTTGAGTTTTCAATATGAAATAATTCAGAAAGTTCCAGTTACAGTTGAGTTTTCAATATGGAATAATTCAGTTTTCAATATGGAAAAATTGAGTAGATGACAAAGTATATGACAAACAATGGTGTCTGTAGTGAATCAACTATTCATGTGCTCTGTGTCCGTAGTAGGGAATGGCTATAACTTCACTTAGATGATCCATTCCTCTTTATATCAATTTTTATGAGGGAATTATTTGCCTACTTCACCAAATAATAAAAGGTCTTCATTCTCATTGTTATGACTGTGAATCTTACACGACTCTTTGACTACGAAATCTAAATGTAAACATGATATTATGTTAAAAAATATCCTCCTAAACAAATGTGTCGTTTTGATTAAAATGATACAACTTAGACTGTGTTTTCAAACAATGAGACAACTTAGTCTGGATTACTGAGGTGAATGCTTGGTTGTGCATCACGTGAATGGTTGGTGACTATTGACTTCATCATTTAAAAGTGACATACATGACATTTTCATAAGTCAATGTATTTTCAATTATCGTTTGAGAAAACTTAGTAGAGGATGATTGAGGTGATCACTTGGATGGACACTCGATGAATGATCCCATATACTATGTTTTCATACATTTTGATTAATCATTTTAGACAACTTAGTAGGGGTGAGTGAGGTTAAGGTTTGAGTGTTGATTTGATCTCTCAACAAAATAATTGTAAGGAATAGTGCCTTTGAGGGGTTATGGAGTCAAAGTTCAACAAAATTCATTTGGAGTAAGCAACAAAATGATTATGTTTATCTAAGTAAAGAATGAATATTAGAAGACTAATAACTTAAGTCTTCTTAGGATTCAATCTTTAGGGAGGTGAGCTACTAGAGAGTAGGCACTTCTAGGCCCTAGTGGTTTTCCTCCTTCTTAGATAATTGAAATAAATATTTAGATGCAACAATGATTGATCAAATATTCTAAAGTGCTATCACTTTAGGGCTTGAGAAGCTTGTCTAAGTTAACTACCTTAGCAAAGTCTAACAAATGTAGAGAAAAGAAGTAGTATATTAAGTTCTTCACTCCTAGGGTTTGTCAAGAAAGAAATTTCATAATATTTAAAATGAATAAGAAAATAGACCATAACCATTCAAATGAAATGAAAATTGCATATTTACTTACTTCACCAAGAATAATCAAGCCATGAAACCCTAGATTGCCAAGTAACTTTACCAAAACATCATCTAAGTTGCAAGTAGAAGACTCCAAGTGAGATGCGCCTCACAATTTCAACCAAGAAAACCCTAAGTAGGGCACAAATTTCGGTCCACTTCTCTCCAAGTGAGAATTATTATGTAAAATTGAATGTACTTTATGTTTATTTATACAAAATCTTTGACCTTTAATTAATTTTAGGTCAAAATAAGGTCGACCTGGCTAATTTACAAATACATTCAAATTTGAAATAAATAAAATTAATTAGCATCTAAAGACACCTCCAAGGGTGATGTCATGCCCTTATAGGGTGACGTTGAGGTCCTAAGGGTGAACGTTGAGCCTAAAAGGTAGGGTTCTTGGCCTCCAAAGGCCCCAAATGAAGCCCACACGTGCCACTAGGCTCATAAATGCCTCCAAAACAAAAACCCTAGGTCTAGATGATGTCTAGGGTCATGATGGTGACATCCTGGGCCTTCAAGGGCCAACATCCATGTGGAAGACAAAGATCCACCTGGGTCTAGATCTGCTAGGGTGCCTCCAAAGGCAGCGTCCTTTTTTCTTCCTAGTGCAAATATTCAATGTCTTCTTACCCTAGGCTAGGGTTACAACATCCATCTATGCAATTTAATCCCCCATGAAGGTTCAAGCTAATCATTCCCTCAGGTGTACCTATCCACTAGGCAAAGTCCTACAGCAACAATAAGTACGCCCTCCAGGGGTTCATAAGTCACGGGGATCATAACATGTAACTCACATCCAATAATTAAATTACCCAAACATGTGCATCAAACGCACCATTAACCCATAAAAATGCTCAAAGATGTTATGCAATTTGACAAGTTAGGTTTGGAGAAGGTCTAGGGCATCTTATTGGGCTAACCTCGCTTAAGTTTGGGGTGTTTCCCAAGTGGTATCTAGTCCATATCATGTAAATGTATGAGGTGGTATGGGGTAAGTGTTTGGACATATAGAGTAAATGTGATAATAGGTAATTGTAAAATCTTACCTATGGGTGAATTTGTAGAGGGAGAGTTACACCTTGTCATAAATTTTATTGTTTCCCAGGCCATTCATTTCTTTTTACTCTTAGCTTTATTTTTGTTGATATTTTGTTTGTGTTCTTTAAAGGAAATAGTTGAGGGCCACTGTCCTAGCTTGATAACCATAGGTGACAGCATTATCCAAAAACATTTCATGGATATGAGAAGGATGGCTCATGATGAGACCCATTTTCTCTTGGCTATGCCACCAAGAGTCACTACCCTGGTTTGGTGACCAGATAGGTGGTAGTGTCATACCGCTATATGGTCATGGTCATAATAGGTCGGTTCATGATGATACCTCTTATCCATCAACTAGTACCTTGAGTGTTTATGTATCTTATGGGTCCCCTTTTCTTACTAAGAATATTTTCACTGCTTTCTTGAGGATCCCTGGGCAAAGCATCTCAAAGGTTTCAATATTTTCTTTTAACTCTTGCCAGCTACTTTTACCCTCTGGGCCTTTAGCCCCTTCTTCCCATGAGGTAAGGTATAATCCTTCCTGGTGTAGTCAATCACAATGCCCAAACAAAGGTAGGGGATATGAGAGGAATACAAATGGAAAGTGGTAAGTATGGAGGGAATGAACGATGACCTTTCAAAGACCCACCCAGTGGAAACCCATCCTAAAGGGAGATCAACTTACTAGGGCACCATGTCACCCTTCGAAGTATGAACGAGGAAAAGAGCATAATTTCCAAGCAAACGTCATGAAATGAAGAAGAATTCAATGCAACATATTCAAGTGCTTAAAAAATCAAAGTGACACATACCATGATACCCGAACTCATTACCTCATGGAGCAAGACTTATTGTTTATGATGATAAATGGACTGCATTGAAGAAAATAGGGACCCTCTAGGGCCATGCTTAAGTCGTTCAGCTCTCGGTACTCCATGTCTAGGACCTATGGGCCTCGAGACGTGATCTCCTTAGTTATCCCTAGGCTAGGGGATAACAAGGTCATTTGCATAGATTGTGAGAAACTCATATGTAAAATATTTTCCTTTTGGATTGATATATATTGCCTAAAGTATGAGAATTTTTGTAGGGTTATGGACCCTTTTCCTCTTTGAAGGTTTTTACCACGTAATATACTATGTGCTTATATTTGATTTGTTTGTATAAATAGTTCCTTAATATGTTCCACTTATGTAGAAATACACTATTATCAAAATAATAAAGTATGATTATGCTCCCTAAAATAAAAATGTAAAAAGATAACAATAAAAAATAGCTATTATTAAGATATTATTAAGATAATGAATTTAACTGTTAAGAACATGAGTTTCCTTCTTTAAAATCATATTTTAATTAATTTTATAGTTAATTTAGTTTTTCATTCAAAAAATATAATTACTAGAATTTATAGATAACTTATTTTTTTCATTAAAAAATTAAAAAATTTACAATTACTAAAATTTATAGATAAATTCATAAATTTATTAGTATCATTACGTGAACTTGACATATCTCCTCTGGAAGAACTAGGATATCTTAATATAAAAACGTAGTGTTAAAAACTGAGTCTTTAAATTTTGAATATGCACTAATTAAAAGTCTCTGCGATCGGAGTTAATCAAAAACATTGTTTGTATAAATAAATTTCCACACTTATTCCATAGTATTCAATTTTCCAATAACCGTTGAATTTTCACTGTATCACAAACAATTAAGTCTGATGTCGTTGAATTTTCAATATGAAATAATTTAGAAATTTCCAATAATAGTTATTTTTAAATAATAATTATTTTCTTCAAACAATGAAGTTTGTGGTCATTGAATTTTCAATATGGAATAATTCAAAATTTTCAATAACAGTTATTTTCAAACAATGAAATTTGTTAGCATTGAATTTTCAATATGGAATAATTCAGAAATTTCCAATAACAATTATTTTCAATATGGAATAATTCAGAAATTTCCAATAACAATTATTTTCAATATGGAATAATTGAATATATGACAAACACTGAAGTCTATTGTAAATCAACTATTCAGGTGCTAAGTAGTAGTTGATTTTTCAATATGGAATAATCCAGTAAACTACAAACAAATTTCCAATCAGTGTTGAGTTTGATTTTTCAGTAAACTACAAACAAATTTCCAATCAGTGTTAAGTTTTCAATATGGAATAATTGAGTAACAAACAAAGGTCCAATAACAATTGAATTTTCAATATGGAAAATATGGAATAATTTAGTAAACGACAAACAAATTTCCAATCAATGTTGAGTTTTCAATATGGAATAATCTAGTAACAAAGAAAGTTCCAATAACAATTGAATTTTCAAGATGGAAAAATCAAGTATATGACAAACATAGTGTCTGTAGTGAATCAACTATTCATGTAACAGTTGAATTTTCGTTATGGAAAAATTGAGTATATGTAAAAATCGAGTAGTTCAGAAAGTTCCAGTAACAATAACAGTTGAATTTTCAATATGGAAAAATCGAGTATATGACAAACAATGGTGTCTCTACTGAATCATGTGCTCTGTGTACTTCGCTTATCCATTCCTCTTTATATCATAAAATATTATTCATTCCTCTTTATATGATAAAATGATATCATTAAAATTAATAATAATTATAAGGTTTTATATTAAAAATATGATTATCTAATAGAATAAAATAAAGAAAAAAAGAAAAGGCATATAGTAGTTAGTTATATGGTCTTTGTCTCTAAGTGGAAGGGTATATTACTATTTTATTTATAAAGCAGAGATGTATTATCTATAATAAATTATTTCTTTTCATGCTTAAATTTAAGGTTGAATGACTAATGACTTCGTTACTTAAAGCTCAGAGAGTGTGTTTTCAGATAGTGAGACAACTTAGTCATGACATGAACATTGTGCACCGCGTGAATGGTTGGTGACTATTGACTTGATCATTTAAAAGTGACATACACGACAATCGTTCCAAACAACTTAGTGAGGTGGTTACTTGAACGTGCAACCCATTCTTTCATTTTCCAAAATTCAAACACTTGTTTTCGTATTCAAGGAATATAATTCCACTGGGAGTTATGTCAAATTATCATCACATAGATTGAACTTAGCCTTCCATTGAATAGATTCAGATCATTTTTTCATTTTCCTTAATGCAAGATAAGAGATAAAATTATGCTACATTGGAGAAAACAAGTGGATCAATGGCATGCAATTAGATTCCAAGCACATGGAATAGACCTATGCAAAACAAATGCCAAAAATGTTCTTAGTAAGTAATGTCCACTCATCGTTATAAATGGTCCCAAAACGGAGGCAAATGGATACAAATGACAAATGGTCAATAGTGACTACAATGGCAATAAGCAAGATCAAGCGAATGGCATCATAGTAGTCTGCACCAAGACATAAGTGGTTAATAAGAACATGCAACCATAAAGAAACAAAAATAACCCGAACTCCGTCAAGACATGGTCAGAAAAATATTAAGACAGAAGCATGAGGTCTCAACTTTTAAGTCATGGCATTGCTAAATACGAGTTCATGGGCCTATGGATAAATCCAACATGGGCACTAAATGGAAAAGGGAATGATAAATAGGGCAACCCATGTAAGGTAGGCACTACGTTACGACGTGCAATAGAGAGAAAGGCTAATGTCACAACCTGGTGGGATAGAACCTAAGGAATAATGATGACAAACAGATGTGAATAATGCAAGATTGGAATGTAGGGAAAAACCTATAGCTATATGCTAGATAGAAACACATACCTCACTATTCAATAAATCTCAAATATCGTCATAAAAATACAAAAGAAAATGTCTCCAAAGTTTTGTATACATGATCAACAACACTAGTCCAAAAGTTAATAAATCCAATATAAACCTTCGATTACAACTTGTGCTTTGTAATGCAAAACTTTAAAAACAAAAGCCTTAAAAATACAATATGTTACAAAGCACTACACAACATTGCTTCTTACGCATAGTACTTCTTCAAGTAGAGCCCATTACGAGGCTCGGGTCAAGGATTATTTTTGTAATCCATCAACTCATGGGCCTTTGTTGGCAACATGTCACACCATGTCAAGGCCATGCCACATAGGTTCAAATTTCCATATTCCTAGCATATCATGATTCCAATCATAAACCAAAAACAAGTTTTGATTGTGATTAGAAACAACTCGAGGACTAACACACTTATAAATCTCATGAGATATCGTAGCCCCGATGCCCATCAAGACATCGTAAATATATGAGACATTCACTGTTGGTATGGACTGGAATGGAAAATTTAGTGGTGAGTTCTAAAAAATAAATCCTAGACACGATCAAGTTAAAGCTTGGCATTTCACTAGATGACCCAAAAAATGCATCCCAAAAGTCTTTGAAAAGGCCAAGCTTCATGGATATGTCATGAGGTAGATTATTCGAAATGTTCACCAAGTTTTCCACCACAGACACATCATGTGTTATCTTGGGGCATTGGTACCTCTCAATATCTCTACTTGAAACAAGGCTTTTTGTGTGAACCACTAATTGTTCTAGCTTGGAAAAAAATGATAATTGATGATGCATATCTTCCAATGGTCTATAAACCATAGTCATGGCTTCAAGGATAGTGTTGCGCCTCTTTCATCACCTTGGTAAGCAAAATAGAGGTGCTTGCAAGCTCATTTGGGTCTGCTGAGCAGGATAGATGCAAGGAAAAGAGTTAGGGAAAGAAAATAAAAGACTACAATTGAGAATTAAACTAAGAAATGCAATAACAACTAAATTCATGAGCATAGGGACATAGAAACAAAAAGAACCATAAGACCCATATCACCAATGTTGAGGCTGATCTATTAGTGAAACAAAGAACCAAGAAGAAAGGGGACTATGAGTCCCTTCTTCCTCCAAGGGAGGGCTCTTGGACCCCCAATAGCTAGTTCTTCTTACAACAAAGAAAAAATGGAAAATGATGATGAAAGAAATCTTTACAAATCCACTCAATGGGTGAGATGGATTGTCCAATGCAGTGATGCCAATATTCTCTTGACAAGGATGGAGTCCTCAAGACAATAGAGGTAGCATAACATTACTTTGAATTCCTTGAAAAAATGAGGTGCATCCATGGCTTTTTATAGCATTCATTTGGGTTATTGTTTAATTACTTTGTAGTGTGAAAAGAGGCCAATTAGGGAATTCCTAGGTCTTTGACCAGCCCATCAGTTGGATCCAGTCCAAATTTGAGGGTCAAATCAGCTTGGGACCTGAACCATAAGGGGGTGGCAGGCCGACCACTCTTATAAATGCATCGTTTAGTAGGTGCTCGGCTTTTTGCAATAATAGTCATGCATCGTGCACCTGTGCGCGATTTTGTGCAAGATACCAGATATATAAAATATGCAGAATAGAAATGAAATGCTAGAAATGACAAAATAACAGTAAAATATCCAGCATAATCTTCACAATACACAGAAATGATATACGAAATAGCAACAGAAATAGCACTTTGAATCAGATAGAAATGTTCATAGGCCTCTTCGAGGGGGCAACCTCCAGTTGAGCAGTGCTCTGTTACAATAATATACAAGCTAGGGTTCTCATACCCTCGACTCCTATTTATACTAAAAAGAAGCATCTAGAGGAAGATCCTTCTAGAAGCGGAAGATTCTATTAGGTCTTCTTACATCCACCTTATTCTATTTTATTGAAAGGTCTTATTAATATTGACCTTTATTACATCTGAATACATTGATCTACCTATGTGCGGGTTAGGACCTTAACATGTCCACCCCCTTAAAAACAGCCTTGTCCTCAAGGCTTGAGATGTGGAAACTGCTGTAGAATGGTAGTTGGTTCCCAAGTGGCATCTGCTGGAGTCATATCTTTCCACTGTACTAGCACTTCCTTGATGGTTCTCTGATGCAGGCGACGCTCCCTCTGGTCCAAAATTGCTTCTAGTTGTAGCCAAATGGATCCTTCTTCAGCTAACTCTGGAAGGTTGGTTTGAAGTTGGCACCTGGTTCCAATCACCTTCTTCAAGCAGGAAATATGAAAAACAGGATGTAGCTTCGACTGACTGGGCAGAGCTAACTGATATGCGACTTGTCCCATATGCTTTAGAACTGTGTAAGGGCCATAAAATTTGGGTGCTAGCTTCTGACACTACTCGGCCTTGAGGGAAGTTTTCTTATATGGTTGCAGCCGCAGAAACACTTGATCTCCTTCTACAAATTGACGTTCCGAGCGACCTTGATCTGCTTGCTGCTTCATTCTATTCTGGGCCATGACCAAGTTCTCTTTAAGGGTACGAAGGATATCTGCTCGGACTGTAAGTGTGTGGTCGACCGCCTGGACCTTCGAGGTACCCGGTAAGTATGAGAGAACTGACGGTGGCTTCTGTCCATACATTTCTTCAAAAGGAG
>JASDQU011442527.1:0-23432 GCA_032191745.1 Picea mariana | reverse complement strand
GTGAGAATTCGGATTGCAGAGTTTGTGCAGAGGAGGCAAGCTGTCTGGACACAGAAATTGGCGCATGTATTTGCTAATTTGTGTATGACAGTGTGAGATGATTGTACTGAGAGCTCTTGGATTAGAGCTTTGTATGAGATTGTTTCATGATTCATGATATACATAATATATGATATTGGGGTTTTTAGCTTTACGCTTTCCCGGTAAAACTTATTGTGTTGTGTGTTATTGATATTTCACTTTGTGCTTATGGATGTGATCATGGTTTAAATTGCTTCCGCAAAAGTAATAGTAGAAGCAATTTTGTATTTAACAATAGCAGAACTTGTTAGATCAGGAGAATCACAAGAATACATTAATTTGTATCTAAATTTTATACACCTCTATCGATTCTGCCAATATGCGTAGCTGGACAGGTTCATCTCTTACTTCTATACCCCCTGATGACAATGACATAGTAGACACTGCGTGGCTCGAATGAAGATCATGTTGTACCCCTTTGAGCTCTGCCTCGATCATGTCAAACATTGTCTCCTATTTGGATCCACTTCACTGCAAAATGTCCTTTTAGGTATCTGATAGAGCGACGATGATGAGGTCAATATCATCCACTGTGACCACAGTCTGTAATGGAGGTTTATTGACTCGTGACTTATTCTGTGTTGAGGTTTTCTTTGGGGAAACCTTTCTTTTCTTTGACGACTCAACCTTTGTAAGGGGATATTTAGGTGGTGTCACTTTGCCTTTTTTATGTTTGTCTTCTTCCCCTTCATCCTCTTTTTGGTCTACTTTTTCATCTCCTCCTCCTCTAGGTGACTCTGACGCAGTTTCCTCTGATGCATTTTTTATTTCCTGCACCTCTTCCTTCTTTTTATTCTTACTACTGCTGGGTCCATCATACTCTTCTCGAGTGAATACAAGAATTTCGATGAGGTTGGTGTCAGAGAGTTATTTCTGTTCGACTGGTACTAGGAATTATGCAGACCATTCCTTGGTTATTCCCTCCATGTCTTCCTCGATGATTTTGTAATAGGACTGGAGCTCTTCCTTGTGTCTATCTCCACGCATAGTGATGTAAATTAAATGCATGTTTGTGCGGAACTTCGCTATTGGCCTGAACCTATGAAGTGTCTTCGGCATCATGTGAGGGAAGGATTCAATGGATCTCTTTAGATGCAAGTAGTAGGTGTGGAACACTGCATTGGACTGCCATTGCTCTACCATGTCGCTCGAATAACAAAGGGTAGTGAACCTCGTGGCCTATGGTTTGGATAGTTCGACTTCCGGGAAGGTTGCTTCTGCTAGCATATCCTAAGTGACAAAGGCAACAAGGATCAACAACCAGTTGAAGTGAAACTCATATCCTTTTTCATGTGCTTCTCGACAATCCTGCTCCAACTGGTTGACGAGGTAACTAGCCCAGTTCATCTGCAACCCTTCAATGCACTTTCCTGTGAGCTCGACGACGAACCCCGTAACCTGCGTTGGTTTGTTCTTCCTGATGAGCTTACCAATGATCAACTGGAAATCTAGGGGCACTACACCATTTTGGATGGAGGCTACCTTGTAGCCCCTCTTCCTTTTCTCCACATCGACATATGTGTCTTTTATCCATTGCTCTAGGGCACGATCTTCAGCCTTCCCTAGGTAAAACTCCTGAGGGTCCAGTCCTTGCATGCTCAATCCAGTGATCTGGTGGATCAGCACCGGATCTACAATGATGTGTCTATACAACCATAGGTAACCTCCATGGAAGCACACCAGGAGGATTTTAACGCACGTGTTAACCTCCTAATGTCTGTCAAATTGTGGTATCTTCATCACATTAAGGAGTGTTGATATTGCGATTTCCATGGTCCACGACTGGGGGATTATCTTCGACTTCTTCATTTTTGTCTTAGTCAAGTACTTGTGTGGTGCAAGCATGCCATAGTTCTTGCAGTCTCCTAAGTTGAAGTCACCGATATTCAGCGTCAGAATCTGTCCTAACTATTGTCCAACTGCGCATGTCTCCTTTGGGAGGTACATAGTGATCAGTGTATATTTGAAGTCCCTCATAATGTTTTCATGAATAACTGCGCCAGCCAGAGGCGGGATATAGTCGGGCAGGACCGATGGGATGATATTCGCATTTTCCAAGTCATCGTGATGCTTGCTCTGTTTCTTTGTCGCAATTCAGGATGGCCCTGATCGATGTCCAGTGGATGGGGATGCTTGCACTCCTCTCGTCGATGAGTCCTGTACTCCTATAGATAGGACCTTCTCATCCATGAGGTCTATTAGGATCTCTTTGATGGATTTCTCTACTCCGCTAAGGTAACCCAAAATACATTCTCGAGATTAGATATCTCAGGTAGGTGGACAATCACTCAAGGTAAGTAGAATGGGTGGCGAGGTATTAATAAGCACTGCACAAAAGAAATTAGTTCTTTGTGGGCTCAGATAATCACAATTTGCAAAAGTGTCCCCGGTAAGACATTCGACAGGTTAAATAGCTAACATTATAATGGACTCCTCCAACGGGTAGGAATTCCTCAATCAATACAATTCCATCCGTTATGGCGCGGTCCCAAAAGTCCAACAACGAGCTTTCCGGTAATAACTGTGTTTCTAGCCGTTCTAGATCGTCGTTCTTATGGTAAGGACACCTCCAACGGTCATATTGCTTCGCTATGATGAACTGCCAGTCTGTTTTGTTATTCCATTCTTGCGAGGTTCAAGTTCTGCAAGCCTTCCTTCTGCGAAGTCCTGACTGGAACCTCTTGCAATTTTTCTAGTTTTTATTTATTCTTACTAAGCTTTCTTTCTTTCTTTTCGGTGATCTGCATCTCTAGATTCCTCTTTCCATTATTGTTTTTATCTACTCTTAGTATAGTAACTTCACACTGTTGAGGATCTTTCACAAGGTTAGAGGATAATACTACTTCTCTTACTGTTTCTGGAGTAGGTTCTCTATTCTCCTGCATGAATAGGTTCTTTAGGCCTTCTTGTGTTTTTTCAACTTCGACAGCCAGTTCTCTAGCCCTCAGTTGCTTCAACTTGTCCTCTTGTTATTGTATTAGTCTCGCTATTTTCCTAGCCATGAAATTCCTTAATTCTTGTTTTTTTTGTTTTATGGCTACCTCTTCTTATTTCCTTTAGATCCGATCTCTCTCAATCCAAGTCTTTCCTAAAAAAAGTGCAAAATGAGCGTTGTTCTCAACAACCTTAATGACCTCAAATTCTTATTTTTTCGATGCTCCATGAGAAACCATAGGTACATGGGAAATTCTTCCACATAGGGTTATCATCTTTCCTTTAAACAATC
Source organism: Picea mariana (assembly GCA_032191745.1). Classification (NCBI taxonomy): domain Eukaryota; kingdom Viridiplantae; phylum Streptophyta; class Pinopsida; order Pinales; family Pinaceae; genus Picea; species Picea mariana. The sequence goes on along the minus strand of JASDQU011442527.1, from coordinate 20,125 downwards.
CTATTCCTCCCAATGAAGGAGCTATAGCAGGCTTTCCTAAGATTTCCTAAGTAATTTTTGTCATGATGTTCATCTATGTTTCTGCGTCCAATACACAGTCTATGTCGAAGTATCCTATTCTTGTTTCTATGCACTCTTTCACTTTTAGGATCTCTGATAAACTGATGTCTCTGTGATCATTCGGTGTTTCTTTCATCTACAATAATATAGCCTCAGATTCTTTTTGGTTCTTTATCATATTCTTAGTCTCTTGACCTTCCTCATGGTTTTCTTGTCTCATGTTCATCTTCTCAAATTTATCAATCATTCTAGGGAAATCTAAAACTTCGTGTCCAATAGCTTTATAACAAAGGAAAATAGGACCTCTATCAGGGCATTACCTAGCAAGATGTCTCAGTCTTCTATCAGGTCATTACTTAGCAAGATGTCTCGGTCTTCTGCAACTATAACAAAGAGTCAATCCTCTCTTTCTCTTAAATGATCCCCAACCTTTCCTATACTGCGCACCGGGATCACAGTGATAGACTTGCAAAAAAATCTTTCTAGGATCCTACATCCACTTGTTAGTCCAACAATTCTTTCTATGCATAGGGATAACATATCTTTCACTATTTCTATTAGATCTATTCATATCATATATTCTTTCTTCTAGTTGTGCCCTAGTTTTTAGACCAGGACAAAATCTATCAAACATACCTAGATCCATTCTTTTGAAACAAAAATTTCCATTTATCTTACCTTTATTAGAGCACAAAGCCTTAAGATCTTACCTCTTTTCTTCAGATCGGGCTTCTCTTCTTGGCACAAAGCTTCGCAAGTCAAGTAGAATATCGCGCACTACAACAACAGATCTACGCATAGAGCTTTCTCTTTTCTTCAGTTCCCAACAATCATAGTTTCAGGTCTCGACAACGGAACCATTTGTTGGCACAGGGGAAAACCTAGGGTTCAATGCTTCAACAACGCACCAATAAAACCCTAACTACCAGGCATTTTGGCAACACCTTCGAATTAGATGAAGTCTCACCCAAGGTAGAGGCAAGGGGGGTTGTACGAATCAAGTGTCTACAACCTAGCTGGGACACAGATCTGTGATTACAACACCTTAACAAATAACTTAGTAGTTAATATTCATTAGTCTTTAACCCCTTTATTCACATCACAGGTAAAACCCGAATTACAGAACAACGCAGTATTCAACAAGATCTAACACATCCAAGCAATTAGCACATAGGAATAGATTAGATATAGCATTCATTCATAGCACTAAGAAATAAGCTACTCCATCAGATGTATCTACATACATAAAGATTACAACACTAAGCATAAATCACATCAATCACACAAAGAAATCACAACACAGGATATACGTGGTTCACCCCCAGCATGGGGTTACGTCCACCAACTCTTTGTCTTCTTTATTATCTTCTTCCAATATTCTTACATGCACAGAGCCACACAACCAACTCCGCATAGGACAAGATATCTTGGCACACCTCGCTAGATCCTCCTTCCCCAAGTTAGGTCACAACACAAAGAATTACACAATCTACGCACAAAGCCTCTTACAATCACTTGCACTTATCTCTACAAGTATTAACACACATTATGCACAAAGATGATTACAAATACTTGCAATAAGCCACACACATACACTACTACTTCTTACATTCCTTAGCTCCCTATTTATACATTACAAAAGAGGCCTAAGAATGGGTAAACCCATGGGATGACATCCCATACCTGTTACATAAACCCTAAACCCAAAAAGCCCTCAAAAAGGGGGCGAGATCCCACGATATCTGCTTCACCTGGGCGCTTTGTCTTCAACCCACCTATCGAAGTCCCAAAAATGGTCAAACATGACCAAGGTTCTCCAAAACTTGGTCGAGGGCCAACAAAGTGCAAGACTCACTAGAATGGTGGAAGCTTTATCTCTGAGAAGAGATTTGACGGCTATGCTCATTCACAAGAAGATGATTACAATGAGGCTCTGAAGGCCTTTTTATGTTAAACATGAATTCCAAAACCCTAGACATCTAAAAACCTAACCCTAGGAGATGAAACGCCAAAATTCATGTGGTCCCTGTTTGGGTAAGTTAGTACATTAACTTCTTGGGGTCATAAGGTTTGCATACGATCTCCGTTTTAGGCGCGTGATAGCCCATTGGAAAGGTATTTTCGATAAATACACATTACACCATCAAACTCTGACTTCATCTATATTTTGACTGTGGCGAGCCAAAATAACATTGTTCGGGGCCCCAAAACATCCCTAGAAGTACAACAAGATGTGCTGACATGAAAACATACAAAATAAGCCAATTATATTAGGTTGGAGGTCACCAGAATCCACCTGGAATATGTGTAGGGATTCAGACAACCTCAAAAGTGTAGTACCCACAATTACAAGGAAGTACAGAAAAACGTGTTGAACTAAAAAATGACAAAAGGAGCTAGATGGAACAGGTGGGTGGCCACCAATATCCACCTATATCAATCCTCCTCCCTTAAGAAGCAATGGTCTCCATTACATTGACTTCCCAGGGAAGAGAGGGAAGCATTTTATGAATTTGAATCTTGGTGAGCTGCGTGCTTTGTTGGAGAAGTTATGTTGCTTGGTCTGTGGAAGATTGTCACAAGCCTGTTGTTGGTAGGGTTGAATATGCTCCACCATTTTTTTGTCTCTGGTTTTGACGGGGCATTATGTAGGTACCATTGTAGGTGAAGAAACAATATGTTTTTGTTGGATAGAATATTTTGAGGATGCAGTGGTTGTATAGGTATTTTGTGCATCCTTCGCTCAGACTGTGAAGAGGATGAATTTTGCAGTATGAGAGATTACCTTGAGGTACTGTTTTAGTGGAGAAATAGTCAAAAGTACATCTGGTATCCTATAGAGCTGACCTCCAAAATTAATAATGAAACTACGGGGTCGAGACTCATAGACAACATGATGTATCCACATATATGGTTGGCCCAAAAACACATCACAAACATCAAGAGGGGAAACATCACACTTGACCTCATCCTTGAAGGGTTAGATGCCATAGGACAGGTGGCACTGCTGGCTGACACAGAGATACCATACCTCGTGAAGCCAACCGATGTTGTATGGTTGCAGGTGTGGTGTTGTCGACAATCCAAACTGTTTGCTGACATTATATGAGATGAGGTTCTTCTGGTTGCTATTATCAACAACGAAATGCAACGGGGTCCCCTTCACCCACATCTATGAATGGAAGATACACTCCCCCTCTTTAGGATCTAATGATTCTTCTGGTTGAATTGTTGTGGTCACGATAGTGGAAATGAGGTATGTGTTGATGATCTGTCTATTTTCAATAATTTCTGGATCAAATTCTGAATCAGGGTTCAACTTCGTGTCTTTGACCTCAACAACCAATGACTCTTTTGAGCGACATTCATTGGTGTTGTGCCAGGGGATTTTGTGGAATTCACACCACTTCCCAGTGTCATTATTCATCTTTCCTTTAACCTTCTTGTCCTATGTATTGGACTGGTTTTCTAGAGGTTGTTGATTAGGGTCATCCTTACCATTCTTTGGTTATAGCAGATTTGCAGACCCAAATTCCCATTTGTTCTGGTGCCTAACGTTTTACTCGATTTTGATAGCATATCGATAGGCCACTCCTAATTATGATATGTTTAGGAAATCCATTTCAGTTTAGATGTACCTATGTAGATACCCACGGTATTTCAAAACCATATGTTTCTCAGAGTCTTTGATACCCAGCTTAGTGCACAAGATATGAAAGTATTTTTGATCTCTGACACTGTTTGGCTCTTCTCTTTCCGCCATGTGGTCCATATCATGTACTAGTTTTCATAGTTATCAATAGGATAGTACTATTCTTTGACAACATCCACACAAAAATCCCAAGTGGGATCGACCCCATAGATTCCATATTCCTCTATGCAACTTTTCTCCCAGTAAGTTTCCCAACAATGTTTGACATAGTAGAGAGCCTTGAGGAGTGCGAGGTGATATTTTCCCTGTCAGAAAAATTTTGAACAAAGAAATAACCTTCTAATATATTTAACCATTTTTCTAGGGTGTATGCATCTATTTGACCTTCAAATATGGGAATATCAAAATTAACTTGTACCTTGAAGGGAGAAGTTCCTCCAAAATGGCCTCTTGATGAAGATGCACCTATTGCTATTGGCAGGCGTTGAAGAATGTGTGCAAAATTATCCATGATTTATTCCCTCTGTCGTGCGAGAGATTTCTCAAGCAACAGGTTAATAGAATCTTCTTCTCTTTCGTCCTTCTTTCCTACCGCCATCAATGGTTTCTTGGGTGTGCTAGAGTGATTGTCCTCAAGAGAGAAAAACTCAAGACCCAATTGGCTATACTCATACCTCATCGAGGAAATGCGTTGAAAAACGATCAAGAGAACCCTGCTCTAATACCACTGATCTGGATTATGTTCAGAATGAAATGAAAGCAGAGATATTATAATGAAACACTCATGAAAAAATTCCAGAAACATAGGAATACAACAATACTTGATTTCTATTAATGAAATAATTGTAAAGTGACTGTAAAAATAAAGAGTGCAAGACTGGCTAGATCGTGGTAGCTTTATCTCTAAGAAGATATGTGACAACTATGCTCATTCACAAGAAGATGATTATAATGAGGCTTTGAAGGCCTTTTTATGTTAAACATGAATTCCAAAACCCTATACATCCAAAAACCTAACCCTAGGAGATGAAACGTCAAAAGTCACATGGGCTTCGTTTGGGTAAGTTAGTACGTTAACTTCACTGGGTCGTAACGTTTTCATACGATCTTCGTTTTAGGCACATGATAGCCCGTTGGAAAAGTATTTTCTATAAATACACATTATGCCATCAAACTCTGACTCTGTCTACAGTTTGACTGTGGCGAGCCAAAATAACACTGTTTGGGGCCCCAAAATGGCTCTGGAAGTACAACAAGATGTGCTAACATGAAAACATACAAAATAAGCTAGTTCGATTAGGTGGGAGGCCACCAGTATCCACCTAGAAGATGTGTAGGGATTCAGACAACCCCAAAAGTGTAGAACCCACAATTACAAGGAAGTACAGAAGAACATGTTGAACTAAAAACTGACAAATGGAGCCATTTGGAATAGGTCGATGTCCACCAATATCCACTTGGATCATTCATCTTCTTGCGAATGTGAGTAGCTATCACATCTTGTTTCAAAGATAAGTTTCCACCATTCTAGCAAGTCTTTCACTCTATATTTCTACAGTTTTGTACATTTCGCTTATTAATAGGAATTGTGTATTATTGTATCTCTGTGTTTATGGATATATCTCTGATATATCTCTTCTATATTATTATATATATGATATATCTTTGTACATTTATTTATTATATCTTCTCTCTCATTTTGTGCCCGAAATAATCTCGATCAGTGGTATCATAGTAGGATGCTCTTGATCATTTTTCAGTGCATGTCCCCAATGAGGTATGAGTATAGAAATTTGGGTCTTGATCTTGTCTCTCTTGAGGACAATCACTCTTGCATGCCAAATAAATCCTCCATGGTGGAAGAAAAGAAAAATGACTAAGCAAAAGATTAGTCTGTTTCTTGAGAAAGCTCTCATGGGACAAAGAGATGAAATTATTGATAACAATAGGCATGTCTTCATCAAGTGACCACTTTGGAGGAACCTCTCCTTTTAAGGTACAATTTAATTTTAACATTCTCATATTTGAATTTTAGATAGATACGAATGCCCTAGAAAAATGGTTAAATATGCTAGAAGGTTATTTCTCTGTTCAAAATTTTTCTGACAGGGAAAAGATCACCTTTGCACTCCTTAAGTCTCCCCCCCATGTCAAAAACTGGTGGGAAACTTACTGAGAGAAAATTTCCACAGAGGAGCCTGGAATATATGGGGTTGATCCCAATTGGGATTATTTTGTGGATGCGGTCAAGGAACAATATTATCCTATTGGTAACTATGATGACCAATACATGAGATGGAACACACTACGACAAGAGAGGGTCCAAACAATGTCGAAGTTCACAAATAATTTCCATATCTTGCACAAAAATTTGGGTATCAAAGACTCTGAGCAACATCTGGTTCTAAAATACTGTGGGGCTCTACATAGGTACATCCAAACTGAAATGGATTTCCTAGACATCTCATCACTGGGCATTGCCTATCAATATGATGTGAAAATCGAGCTAAAATTTAGGAACTAGAACAAACGCGAGTTCGGGTCTGCAAATCCATAACAACCAAATTATGATAAAGACGGCCCTAAAAACCAGCCTCCCAAAAACCCGTCCAAGCCACTGCTTAAGAAGGGTAATGGAAAGAAGAAGAAGGACACTGGAAAGTGGTGTGATTTCCACAAAATCCCCTGGCACAAAACTAATGAATGTCGCTCAAAATAGTCATTGGTGGATGAGATCAAACAAAAGGATACGAACCCTGATTCAAAAAATAATGGAAGAAGACATGTCATTAACGTAGACCCCACTGCTACTGTCGCGACCACAAAAATTCAACTAGAAGAACCAACATATCCTAAGGAGGGGGAGCTCCTTTTTCATTCACATATGTGGGTGAAGGGGACCCCACTGCATTTTATTGTTCATAGAGGAAGCCAGAAGAACCTCACCTCAGCAAAGGTCATCAAGTAGTTGTGATTTTTGACAACACCACACCTGCAACCATACAACATTAGGTGGATTTTCTAGGGACGAGATATCCATGTCATCCAATAGTGTTGATTTTCATACAACATCTATCCCTTCAAGTAGGAGGTATTATGTGATGTTTCCCCACTGGATGTCTATGATTTTATTTTGGGCCATACATATATGTGGAAGTGCCATGCTATTTATGAGTCTTGACCCTGCAGTGTCATTGTTACTCTGGGGGATCATCTCTATAGGATACCATAGGTAGTTCTAACTACTTTCCCACCTAAACAGTGTCGCAAGGTAGTATCTCATGCTACAAAATTCAAATTCTTCACAATCTGTTCAAAAGGTGAACAAAAGGACACTGCAACCACTGTAGCCTTAGTCCAAGCACCTTCTATCCAATAGAAGCAAGTCGACAATATTGATTCAAAGCACAAAGATTCATTTTTCACACTGTCAACTCATCAGGTTATTGACAACCTCCCACAAAGGAAGTAGCGCAACTTCTCCAGCAAGGCAAGTAATTCACCAAGGTCTAGATTCAGCAAACGCTTCCCCTTCTCCCTCGGGAACTCAATGAAATGGATACCATTGATTCCTAAGGAGGGAGTAATGATCTAGGTGGATATTGGTGTCCACCCACCTATTCCAAATGGTTCAAAATAGTTTTCTGGCAACTTACTATTTTTAGCAATTTTTCGGTTCCTAAACTTCTGGGGCCATTTTGAGGTCCTAAAAATGTTTTTTTCATGATCGAGCACCTCAATAATAATCAAAGGCTTTGATTGAGACCCCAAAATTAATCTCCTCATCGATACCTTTCCAATGAGTTATCTTGTGCCACAAATAGAGATCGTATGCCAAAGTTATGCCCCTTGGAAGTTGATACACCAAACTACCCAAAACGAGGTCCACAAAACTGTTGGATTTTCATCTTACGAGGTTAGGGTTTTGGATTTTATTTATGTTAAAAAAGGACTTTGGAGCCTCTTTTTAACATTCATCTTCTTATGAATGCGATTAGTCGTCACATCTCTTCTTAGAGATAATACGCCACCGTTCGAGCGAGTCTTTCACTCAATGTTTCTACAGTTTTGTACATTTCGCTCATTAAGAGAAATTGTGTATTATTCTATCTCTATGTTTATGGTTATACCTATGATATATGTCTTCTATATTATTGGATATATGATATATCTCTTATATATTATTGGATATATGATATATCTCTATACATTTATTTATTATATCTCTGCTCTCATTTTGTGCCGAAAATAATTTGTATCAAGTATTGGTAGATAAAAATCCCTCTCTTAAACATCTCAGATTTTTTTTTTGTGATGCTTATGCATGTTCCAAAGTAAAATAGGAGTAAGCTAGATAAAAAAATCTAAAAATGTATCTTTATTTTTTTTATAAAGATGGTATAAAAGGTTATAAAATTTGGAACCCGGTAACAAAGAAGACTTTATAAAGTCGAGATGTAGTATTTAGAGAGGTTTAAGTTGTTCCCAAATAGGAATTCCAACTAAGGGAAGAAGAACCAAAGACAATATAGTTTGAGTTGGACGGTGAAGAATCTCAATCAACAGAAAAAGATGAACCGGAAGAAGAATCTCAAACTCTAGTGTTGAGCACATTAGTTTAGGATAGAAGGAAACTAGAAAGGTATACCCCACCTAATTTTCATTCTATTTGTATTTTATCCATTATTGATGATGATCCTAGAGCTATTAGGGAGGTATTGGTTTCAAAATATATTAAAATATGGGAGAAGGCCATGGTTGAAGAAATGTATTCCTTGGATAAAAATGAGACTTGGGATCTAGTTGAGTTTCTGAATGGAAGAAAACCTATTGGTATCAAATGGGTTTTTAAGAAGTTGAATGCAAAATTCAAGATGGACAACTACAAATATCTCCTAGTAGCAAAGGGATATTCCCAGGTGAATGGAATTGATTTTGGTTAGATTTTTTCTCTTATGGAAAAATTAACTTCCATAATTTTTCTTTTGTCTATCATTGTTTCTTTTGATATTGAAGTATAGAACATGGATGTGAAGACAACATTCCTACATGGGGGTCTTAAAGAATAAATATGCATGAAAGAGCCATAAGGTTTTGCAGTGAAGGAAAAAAAGGAGCTAGTTACAAGATGAAGAAGCCCATGTATGAATTAAAAGAATCACCAAGAATGTGGTATCAAAAGTTTGATACTTATATATTGGGACTTGGTTTCTCAAGAAGCAAATCTAATTACTATGTGTATTCTAAACAGGTTAGTGATCATCATTTTATTATATGATTTTGAATGTTGATGATATGTTGTTGATTGGAAACAACAAGTAAATAATCAAGGACGTCAAAGATTAATTGCCTTATAAATTTGATATGAAGGATGTAAGGAAGTTATATGTATGAAAATATTTTGTTTAGGTAGTGGTTTTGTTTACAAGGCATTGAGAATTGGTTGTGACAACTCAAGTGTGATTTTTCTAGCAAAGAAACATGTTATCATTCCAAGAAAAAGCATATTGGTGTAGAGTAGAATTTTGTTAGAGACATGGTTGAGTAGGAAAATGTTTTGTTAGTGAAGGTGGATACATTGAAGAATGATGCATATTCATTAACAAAGTTTGTTATAGTTTGTGACAACTGAAGTGTGATTTTTCTAGCAAAGAACAATGCTTATCATTCCAATATAAAGCATATTGATGTACATTACAATTTTTTTAGAGACATGGTTAAGTAGAAAAAGGTTTTTTTAGTGAAGGTGGATACACTAAAGAATGATGCATATTCATTAACAAAGTATGTTAGTATAGAAAAATTTTCTTGGTGTAGAGAATTAATATGCATTTTTGCCCCTATCAGTTGATTATATGAATGCTTTCTCTTGCCCTCTTTTTGCAAAGAATAAACAAGTGGGAGAATGTTGGACATGTGTTGTATTCTTTTTAGGTTCCTAGGGTAAAGGGGGTATGAGCCCCCTTGCTGAGGGTTCAAGAGTGGAACCCATGAAATAAATTTGTTGGGTCTGTTTTTGGTCCGTTTTGTGCTTTTTTGGAAAATGGGTTTTTGGCCCATTGTAAATTAATTCCAGTCCACGAATTAAGGTTGTAATATTTTTCAATTTAAAGGATTGGGGTTTTGGATGTAGTGGATTACCTAAACATTATATTGTGAACAATGACGTTCATACAAGGAAAAAGAGACAAGGGTGGATCTCAAGTTGGTTGGTTTTCTTGGTTAAGGGTTTCTAGTGTAAATCTTTATGTACTATGTGCATGTGCCATTGTTATTATTATGTTAGTATTTATTTTCTTGTACATGTTTAGAAAAATCTTTATATATGACATGATAAGTAATGTTATTAGGTATCATGAGATGATAATATCCCTAGATGAATTTTAGGGTTATTTTTAATATTCGTGATTTTTTCTTGTAGGGAACATCTCAGGAGCCATACATACCATATATTTCCAACAAACTTCCATATATTCATGAATTCACATCGACCAAGGTCCTGACCTTCCCTGTTATATCATGACAAAACCGATGAATATCCATATTCCTATAGGTACAAAGCTATCCATAAATCAATGTCCCAAGATACAAGATTAGGTAGAAGAATTTTCTCATGTTCCCTATGCGAATGTTGTTAGAAGTTTGACGTGTGGCTATGATCTGTACTAGACCATAAATTTCCCATGTAATGGGCGTTTTGAGTAGGTATGTGTCAAAAGTAGGGAAGGAACATTGAATAGTTGTAAAGAGGGTCTTTAAATATTTGTGTGGACTTCATATTATGAAATATTCTACCAAGGAAGATCGGGACATCATAGGTAGATAGATATATAGGGACGTGTTCATGCAAACTGGGATGGATATCTTGACCACATAAGATATACAAGTGGTTTTGTTTTTAAGTTATTTGGTGGACTAATTAGTTGGATGAGCAAAAGGCAGGTTGTAGTTGCATTGTCAACTACAAAATCTTAGCACATGGTAACGAATCATGGATGTAAGGAAGCTATACGTATGAAAATATTGTGTTTAGGTAGTTTTTTTTCTTAGAAATAATTGAGAATAGGTTGTGACAACTCAAGTGCGATTTTTCTTACAAAGATCCCTTCTTATCATTCCAAGACAAAGAATATTGATGCACAACACAATTTTGTTAGAGAAATGGTTTAGTAGAAAAAAGGTTATGTTAGTGAATATGGATACACTGAATAATGATATAGATTCGTTAACAAAGTCTCTTATAGGTTGTGACAATTCAAGTGTGATATTTCTGCAAATAACCCTACTTATCATTCTAGGACAAAGCATATTGATGTACAATACAATTGTGTTAGAGACATGGTTGAGTAGAAAAAGGTTTTGTTAGTGAAGGTGGATACAATGAAGAATGATGCAAATTCATTAACAAAGTCTATTAGTGTCGAAACTTTTTCTTTGTGTAGAGAATTAGTAGGCATTGTTGCTCCTATTAGTTGACTATATGAATTCTTTCCCTTGCCCTCTTTTTGCAAAGAAGAAAACAAGTGGGAGGATGTTGGACATGTGTTGTATTCTTTTTAGGTTTCTAGAGTAAAGGGGTTCTAGGGTGCCTATGAGCCCCCTTGCCGAGGGTTCAAGGGTAGCACCCCCAAAATAATTTTTTTGGGTCTATTTTGTGATGTTTTGGCAAATGGTTTTTTGGCCCATTGTAAATTAATTCCAGTCAAGGAATTAGGGTTGTAATCTAATTAAATTTAAAGGATCGAGGTTTTGGATGCCATGGAGTACCTAAATATTGTATTTTAAATCATGAAGTTAATACAAGGATAAAGAGATAGGTGTGGATATCAAGTTGGTTGGTTTTCTCGATTAAGGGTTTCTAGTGTAAATATTTATGTACTTTGTTCATGTTCCATTGTTATTCTTCTTTTTTTAATATTATGTTCGTATTTATTTTCTTTTACATGTTTATAAAACTATTTATATATGACATGCTAAGTAATGTTATTAGGTATGATGAGATGATAATCTCCCTAGATGAATTTTAGGGTTGATTTTAATCCAACCTTGGTTTTTATATTCATGAATGTTTCTTGTAGGAAACATCTCAAGAGACATACATACCATATATTTTCAAAAAACTTCCATATCTTCGTGAATAATTAACATTGTCCAAGTTCATGATCTTCCTTGGAATATCAAGACAAAACCGATTAATGTGCATATTCATATAGGTATAAACTTGTCCATAATCAATGTCCCAAGACACAAGAATAGGTAGAAAACTTGTCTCCCTATGGTAATTGCTATAGCGGGAAAACCTCTCTATGGACTACACTAGGGTTCAACACGTAGGCAGATCTAACCATCTAAAAGTATCCCAATTTTATAACTACCCCAAATATACCGCACATTCATGCATGAAATACAAAGTAAAAAGATTCGGTAAATCTATCTTTAACTCCACGTCCGGTGTCGATTCTTTCACGTTCGATTGCTCCGCTGACTACAAGTCTCCTCCCAAGGCTGACCTGCATTCACAAACAGACAAACAGGGAACTACAAACATGCATCTCATATATTAATTATGGGTTATATGACAATATAAAACATAAATCAAACATAAATATTTGACACATCATATTTCGGGACAGAAAAAGTATTCCTTTTATTGATATCACAAAGTTTACTTACAATGAGATCGACGACTGCTCCTCGAACCTGGTCCAAGCTCCTCTTCACCAAGATCCAACTGTGCTACCACGTATCTTTCTCCTCTCACACTTCTCTCTAGGGAATGTAATAGGCTTATGATGGAGGAAAAAGGCAAGAATGGGAAATTCTGGTACAAATCTCACAAGGTGGCTACAAATTCTTGAGGCAAGGAGGGGATGTGAAATGGGTAGAGTTTCCCTGTTCTTACACTTCACTTTTGAATTAGACCCCAAAACCTTTTTTTATATGACAAAAGGATGGTTATTCGGCTGGGTGATGGGCTATAGGCGATGGGACAGTTGGGAGACTGCTCAAAAGCCCGTAATCTCAACAAATTCCTTGCAACTTTTTAATTTTTGCAACATTTGTGGGTATACATAGGTTGTAATGGTGCATCTAGCATACATACACAAGATGTAGTGGTGCAACAAGCATGTGTACGTGGGTAGTAGTGGTGTAGGGCCTGTACATCTTCAAAAATAGTGTATTTAAGAAGAGTTGCTCAGTGATGGCTTGACAAAAATAGCAAGTGAGAGGGCATGATGTCAGGTATGCATGTATGGTGCAATTTAGGGTGATAACACTAATATTGTTAGAAGTCAGATGTGTGGCTATGGTATGTACTATACCATACATTTCGCATGCAATGGGGGTTTTGAGTAGGTATATGTCAAAATAAGGAAAGAAACATTGAATAGTTGTGAAGAGAGTATTTATATAATTGTGTGAACTTTAGATTATGCAATAATCTACTAAGGAAGATCAAGACCTCATAGGGAGATAGATATACAAGAAATTTTTCACCCAGGATGGGATGTATATATTGTTGATTAATTGGGTTGGCTGTCATTGATGTCAACCCTTGAAGATAGTCCAGTAGAAAATTCCAGTGGCCCCAACAGTATGGTTAAGGGAACCAAGTTTGTTTGAGGTATAAAGGCATGAAAATCAATGAATATGTAGGTAATACTATTCTATATGGATAGTACATGTCATGTCATTTCCGGTGATATGTGGTACGTCACATAACTCCTCACAGTTAGGGATTTATGGATTTGTGAAGTTGGAGAACCTTCATGAGTTATTTAGAAGCCCTTAGAAGTCAAAGAAGTCAATTTACTAGTCAACGTGGTTGTAAATAGGAGTTAATCATGAGTTAGGTTGTTACAAAAAGAAAATAATTTAAAATAAATTAGTTGCAACTAGAAGTGGTGAGTTTACTATTTTTGGAGAAAGTGGTTGTAAGTGGAAAAAGTGGTTGTAAGTGGAAAAAGTGGTTAGAAGTGGGTTATCCCTAAAACAAGGAAGTTGGGTAAAGTAGTTAGAAGATAACTCCTAGAGTAATCTACTTGGAGAGTACAAATAAGAGAGCACGGGTCTCCTATTAGCACCTATTGAGAACATTGAATATCTATTATTTTGTGAAAGGTTTATTGTAGGTACTCATTGATACATATGAAGTGAGGCAAGTCTAAGGCAACAAAGGAGGGTTGATGGTGAAAGTTTCAGAGTTACAATATTTCTAAAAAACCCTAGTTTTTGAGGTGTACACATGCTGCAATGGAGGAAGGAACGTACATACATGGGATGTATAAGAGGAAGTCACGTAAATTTGAAAAAGCCATGAAAACTTGAGTAGATGTGGATGCTAGGTCCCTAGAGTCTAAAAGCAAGTTCCCAGTGATGTCTACAGTGATCAAGTACAACATATCTATCTACAGGTTAAAAAATTATGTCATGTACTTATGTGTAGTTGGATATTGTTGTCTACATGAGATATGATTATGGGAGATTGAAGACTTTCCCTAGAGAGGCTATTGGTTTTATGGCACTTACTGTATGAGCCAAATTTACAGAAATATAGTGTTGGTATGTTTGGCATTTATCATTGGTACATCTTGTTAGTTTGAGTGTTGAGGCATATCTTGTATTTCTTGGTACATGGTTGAGGGATTTTTTGGTACATGGTTAAGGGATTTTGATTATGATGTATTGTTGAAGTTGTTGGTATAGTTTGAGGTTGCATAAAAGTGAGGGTTTGATGTCTAGTCCATGTGAGAGTTTATTACACATGATTATGATTATATGCACATGTATGGCACATGACTAGAGAGACATAGATGCACATGGTTTGAGTGATATTCTTGTGATATTGGGTATGATATCTATGTAATCAGATCTGATCTATTGAGGATATTGTTGGTACATATTGTTGTTATATTTGGTATATGTTGGTACAGGTTATTGGTACAGGTTGACTACAGGTTATTGGTAAAGGTTGACTACATGTTATTGGTACAGGTTGGTTACATGTTATTGGCACGGATTGGTATAGGTTTGCAGTGGTATATTTCATAGTGATAGTGTGGCAGTGGTTTCATCATATATTTGACACTTATATTTCAGGGTGGTTGTACGGGGAAAGGATAGGTGGTTGTAGCCACCTTCCGGTTGTATCTGGAGAACATAGGGGGTTGTAGCTACCTTTCGGTTGTATTTGGAGAACATAGGGGGTTTTAGCCAGAGAATTGGGGAGTTGGAGCTTCCCTGAAGTTGTAGCCTGAAAATATAGGGGGTTGGAGCCTCCTTCCAATTGCATCTGGAGAAAAAAGGAATTTGGTTCTTCCAATGAATGTAATTCTTAAAGACATAAGAAAAACAAATTGTGGTTTTCTCCTGCATTAGCTTTCCATGTAAAAATATTGGTGTACTATGTATGTACATGACTACTCATTTTTCATGGTTTATTTATTCTTCACTTGTTGAATGATAGTGGTAAATTGATCATAAAGATAAACAACACTTATATACTTTGGTTAAAAATGATTAAAAATCTCTATTACTGATCCAACCCCCCCTTAGTAATCCAACAATTGGTATCAAAGCATGTCCTTCAAGAGACAATTTAACTATTGGAAGGAGATCATGGATTGCTCTAAGATTGTGATACCACAGTTAGATGGGGAATATTATGCCTTTTGGAGCATAAGAATGAATACACATATACATGCACTAAGATTTGATGTTTGGCAATCAGTGGTAGATGGATACAAATCACCAAACTTTCCTCCAACATATAAAGATGGAAAGAAACTTGAAGAAAATAATTCAAGAGCTACAAGTGTACTCCTTAATGGTGTGTCTAAATGTATCTACATCAAATTTACGCATTGTGATTCTACAAAGGACATCTGGGTCAAATTGAATAGTGTATAAGGAGATGAGAAAGTCAAAGAAGCCAAACTTCAAATTTTCATAGCAAAATTCAAACAACTGAAGATGAATGAAGATGAGAAAATAGTTGCCTACTTTCTATGAGTTGATGAAGTAGTAAACAATATCTTGGGAGATGAGGTAAATGAACATGTCGTTGTCAAAAATGTACCAATATCTCTACCAATAAGATTTGATTCAAATATTTCAGCACTATAAGAGAGAGAGGATCTAGCTACACTGACCATGGATGAGCTACATGGGACACTCACAACTTATGAGATGAGAACATAGAAAGATAATATGATTACAAAAGAAGAAGTATTAAAATAATCCGATAAGTCAAAGAAAAAGGGCAAGCAAAAGGAAAAGTCATGTACCAGTAACAGTGACATCTCAAAAGACGATGAAGAAGTAGCCAACTTCGTCAAAAGAGTGAAAAAGGGAATCGAAAAATATAGAGATAAGCTTCCATTGATTTGTTTTAATTGTGATGGAATTGGTCATTTTCCTAACAAATGTCCCCATAAAAAAAAAAAGGAATGAAGAAGATGATTCAAATAGAAAACAAACATATAAAGGCAAAAGAACCGAATTTTTTTTTTCAAGAAAAGATTTTGCACCAAAGAAGACAACACCTCATGAGATGAAGATAAATCTAGTGAAAGCGATACATAAAGGGTTATATTCATGGAAATATAAAATTCCGATGAAGAAGGATATAAAGAATAATATGAAGAGGAAGAAGTTGACGACAAAGAAGAATTGTTAAGTGTCATAGAAGTTATAAAATGAGAGAAGAAGAAAAAAAAGGTCACTTTTGGCAAAACTAAAGGAAAGAGGAGTTCAAAATTCAGACTCTGAAGAACTAGAGTAGATGATTACTAAATTAAAATACAAGTAGAGGAAGACAAGAGACGTAAAGAAACACTTAGAGAACAAGTAGAAGAAAGAGATAAGATCATTGGAAATTTGGAAGAAGATATTGTCACGTTGAGAAAATATATTCAAAATAAAAACATGCAGAACAAATCCAAAGTTTTGGATGAGATTATTAGTAGTCAAAGGACAAATCATGACAAGTATGGACTAGGATATAACCATATAGAAAAGGGATCAATATCCAAAACAACAGATCAAGAAACAAAACCAAGAAGCTATGTAGAGACATTCAGAAGAGACAATAATTTTTACAAGGAAGATCACAGAGACAATCCTCCACCCAGAAGATTTATATTTTAGAATCAACGACAGTCAGAAATAAGAAGGTCTCAAGAAGAAGAAGGGTTCATAATAGTAATTCATTTTATAATATCTACAACTCCCAGGTATCAAACTATCTTTCTTGGTTTATGTTATTCATGTAACAATTTTGGACATAAGGCTGTGAATTACAGAGAAAATAGTAGGAACAAAGACAACTGTGAAAGTTATGCATGAAATGATTATTCAAGAAGGCCTAGTGAAACCAAGAACATAATATACAATAGTTTTGAATCCTTGAGTACTGAGATGGAATGCTACAAGTGCAACAACTTTGGACATGTGAACAAAGATTGTAGAATGATGGTTCCTCCAAAAGAATAACAATAGTCATAGGCATTAACCTTAAAGAATATGGATAAGAAAGAATAATAAGTTCAACAATGAAGAATGCACACTTTCTCTACAAACTAAACACAAGAAACATGGTTGGTATGTTGACAATGGCTGCTCAAAGCATATGACAGGTGATGAGGATGTGTTTCTAACCTTGAGAAAGGAAAGAGATGGATCAGTCTCATTTGGAAACGAAAACTCAACCATAATCATTGGAAGAGGCACACTCATAATTGGAAGTACGGATACCAAGGAAAATAATGTCCTATTAGTGAAGGATATGAAACACAATATTCTGAGTGTAATACAAATGTGTGACCAAGGTCATAAACTTGTGTTTGATTCATAGAAGTGTGAGATAAGAAAAGTAGGTTCAGGTAGAGTGGTTGTGATAGTTGTAAGAACTTCAAGAAACATATATGTATAAAGTGAAACTGGAAATGAAAAGTGTTGTTTAGGAAATGAAGATGAAGTTTGGCTATGGTACAGAAGAATGGGTCACATAAAATTTGATAATCTTGTCAAAGTCAGAAAAAAGGAAGCAGATAGAGAAATGCCCCAGATCACGAAACCAACCAACACTTTATGCAAGCATTTTCAAAAAGGAAAGAAAACCAATACCATTTTCAAGTCAAAGGAATACTCCACAACAAAGCCAATGGAAATTGTGCATATTGATCTAGTTGGAACAACTAGAACAAAGGGGTTGAAAAATGAGCAATATTTTATGCTCTTGGTTGATGATTATACAAGAATGACTGCAATATGTTTTCTCAGGAACAAGTCATATGAATTTGAGGAATTAAATATATATAAGGATATGGATGAGAATGAAATAGATTTGAAAATCAAATGTCTGAGATAGGATAATGGAGGATAATTTACTTCAAAGGAATTTATGGATTTCTACAGTAAGAATGGGATAAAAAGGAAATTCTTCATTGATAGGACACCATAAAAAAATGGAGTCGTTGAAAGGAAGAACATGATAGTATAGGAAATGTCTCGAACTATGTTAATCGATTCTAGGTTGACAGATGTATTTTGGGCACATGAAGTGCATACAACAATTCACATTAAAAACAAAGTAATGCTCAGAAAAACAAAAGTGATAAAACTCCCTACGAGCTATGGAAAGGAAAACCAGTGAATGTGAATCACTTCAGAGTTTTTGGAAGCAAATGCTACATCAAAATAGAAGATGGAAGAATGAGAAAGTTCAATTATTTTGTGCACAAAGGTGTACTTGTTGGATACTCAAGCACAAGGAAATATTACAAATTATTCAATATAAGGCTTAACAAAGTTGTGGAAAGCATAAATGTGATGTTTGATGAGACAAGTGGATAAAGAATAAAGGAATAAGAAAAGGATTCAATGGAGCAGGTTCATGAAGAAGAAGCAAAGGAAGAAGAACTAGCAGAAACGAAAGATGAAGAAGAGCAGTAAGAAGGAGAAGAGAAAGAACAAAAAGATCTTCAACTACCTCCAAAGACACCTAACAGACGAATACAAAAGAATCATCCATCATATCAAATCATTGAGAACAAAGATGTAGGAGTTAAGAATAGAAGAAGAATTTGTTCACCAGAACAACTGGACCTAGCACTCTTATCTTCGATTGATCCAAGTAGTTTTGAAGAATTCAAAAAGGATGAATTTTGGATAAAATCCATGGATGAAGAGTTAGATCAGATAGAGAAGAAAGACACTTGGGAACTGGTGCCAAGACCAAGATACAAGAATGTGATCAACAAAAAGTGGGTCTTCAATTTTTTTTTTAATGAAGATGGACAGGTTACCAAGAACAAAGCTAGATTGGTATGTAAAGGATATGCTCAGGTTGAAGGTATCGACTTTGAAGAGATGTTTTCCCTAGTTTCTAGAATGGAAACAATCAAATTGATCCTCGCTTATGCATGCTCCAAGAATATTAAAGTGTATCATATGGATGTGAAATCATCATTTCTAAATGGGGATATAGAATAAGAGGTCTAAATAGAGAAACCAGAAGGATTTCATTTGTCAAAGAATGAAAATTATGTTTGCATCTTGAAGAAGGCCTTGTATGGTCTCAAACAGAGCCCCAGAGCATGGTATTCTAGACTGGACAAATATTTACAACAACAAGGGTTCAAAAAAGGAAATACAGACGACAACATCTACATCAAGGTAAATCAAGATAGTATTTTGTTAATTGAAGTTTATGTTGATGATGTTGTTCTAGAGTCTGTACTTAAGGCTTAGAAGTACAGTGTCTAGGCATCCGAAAGTGAGTAAGGGGTAGAGAAGGAAGAAATGTCAACCTTCGGCAAGGGAAGCTAGGGCCGATTTCTAGGTTGTTGTCTAACTTCCAACTGTTCTTGGATGTTTATGTCCCTTTCAATCGCTGCCCATGAACGTTCTAGTTCAACCCGGGTAGTGGTTGTTTTAAGAATAGTATCAAAAAGATTCAAGGCAATATGTGTTTGATCTGATAGTCCGGGTTCAATATCAGGCTGTCTTGTCACAGGGACAGTCATAGAGGAACAAAATGATAAGAAAATCTCAATACTTTTTAGATGTTGTCTCAATTTCGGTCGTATAAAGGAGAGTTTATAGCTCTGGTAGTGAAAACAGGGTGCAAACCAAAGGCCCTTTCCCGTAACTGAGTTATATTTTAATAAATGTGTATGAGATGTAAGAAAAACATTAAGCTGTGTATCATGTAAGGCTCTTATCAAGGGAGAATCTCACTTATAAACAGAAGAAGAAAAATATAAAGAAATAACCTGATGAAGTATAAAATATATATAGAAATCTAAAATGTTCACTGGTCTTATACCTGTTGTGTTAAGCCCTAATGTTGGCTCATTACCCCATAATTGGGGCATATTAGATTAGTAATGCTATTTTATTTATGTCGTC
>JASDQU011442526.1:1716-13439 GCA_032191745.1 Picea mariana | reverse complement strand
TGAATGAAATAGGAAAATACTATAAAATGCAAAGTAATACAAACTAGCTAGAATGGTGGTAGCTTATCTTTGAAGAGAGATATATCTGCTACGATCATTCGAAAGAAGACCTTACAAGAGGTCAAAATGGACTTTTTAACATAGAGTACTAAACCCTAAGAGGAAAAAACCTAAATATACAAAACCCTAACCATAAGAGACAAAGCGTCAAAAGGATTACGGGCCCCAAGGTGGTTAGTTGATATGTCAACTTCCGAGGGGTGCAACTTTTGCATACAATCTTCATTTGGGGTGCATAGTAGCTCATTGGAAAGATATAACTAAGAAGTACAATTCTTGGCAGGCTTAAGTGAGCCATGACCACTAAAGGCCCCTAAATGGAATTTTTTTTTGTTTAAGGCCTCAAAACAACCCCATAAGTTTAGGACTTAAAATATTGTAGATAAAAAAACTGCTAATATGGAGACACATGTTGAGTCAATGGAAGAGGTGGGTCGCCACCGATGTCCACCTAGATTAAATATTTAGTGGAAGGATTCTTTCAATTGGTAGAGCTATTCATTATTGCCCCTATTATCATGCAACCCCACATGCACCTAACTTCAAGTGCACAACCACGTAAGCTGGTAGTGGGGATGGAAGGCAAGCGTCTTGAAGTCCCCAGTCTCTCAAAGACAGAAGAAGCCTTGCATATTTTGGGAGAGACTTTGCTAGTTCAAACCACGGTAGTACTTGTATCTTCAAATGGTGAGCAATAATTTAAGGAAAATGGCACCATCATTCAAAATGAACCACGAGACTTTAAGTAAATAGTTGATTCTATTAATGATGAAAATAATGAAGCAAGGGACATAACAATGAGTAAGATCAAGGAACTAGGGAGGGGCGTCAATTAGAAAAATGAACAACTCATCAAGGAGAGAAAATTACCACTAGTGGAGGCAATGAAGAGGACGCCAACATGTGGGAAACACCCAAGAAGATACATTCAGTTAAATCATTTGATGAACCAGAGGACAAAGACAATGTTGATGATGCAAGATGCCAATAACACAAGGTCAATGGATTGAACATATTGTGGACAAAATTGACACAATAAACACTGAATCCACTAATCCCACACTAGATCATATGACTGTAATGGCCACTACAAAGTCCCTCACCAATATTTCCGAGAATGTGGAGGTGACATTGTAGACAATTCAAGCAAATCAAGACATTACACAGTTTATCACAACGAACACACAATAGAGGATTTGCAATGTTGTGTTGGAACAAGGTGCCACTACTAGATAGGAATATATATGTGCCACATAGGAGATAAGTGTCACATAGAGAAAACTAGAGATTTCGATTCAAAATGATTTCTTTCTATCACACATCAACCCTTTAACATGTCTACATTCAACAACTTCCTAGCCTACATATATGCATACCGTGTATTCAAAGGACTCATTGAGGTTTAACCATAATTATGGGATTAAGATTTGTAATTGTCTCATCATAGTTGAACAAATGAACTTGGACTTATAAACAAACTTACAAAAAACTTAAATTTAGTTAGATGAGATAACATAGGAAAGGGAGAACTTACGGTGTGACAAGTAAACTATCATAGAACATATAAAACATGTCCACATTAAGTTTATATAAAAGTGGCCCATAGTACAAGGAGTTGACCCTAACTTTGAAGATAACATTGAAGGTGAGCCACAAGTGGAGATATTAGATATATTGTAAGGTTCATACTACAAATTGCATGATTTATTTGTTACCTTACAAATTAAGCTAGGATAAAAGAGAAAGCATGGAAACTTCCAAGTTATGGTGCTAATTAAAAGTTTCATTGAGCCACTAGTGCAAAAGGTTGAATACACAAGAACACAACTCAAACTTATGACTAAGAAGAGCAACAAATTCCATTCAATAATTATTGATTGTCTAAATATAAGGTGAGAAAGAGAGGTTCTAGTAGACACTCTTTAAGATAGGGTTAAGATGTTGTAGGTTGAAGATTAAATACACATGGATCAAACAATAGGATAGGAAAACATGAGGAAATCAATGAACTTGATAACCAAATGGATCAAATTCATATAGCTATGAACTAAGTACAACAAGAGTTGATATATGCAGCCAACAAAAATGGATAAATTCAAGAAACTTTAAAGGATCAATTCCTTTGTAGATTTTGAATGGAAAACCATCCACGCTACAAGACTTTATCATAATAGTCATGCAAAAACCTAACAATTCATTTCTAGCACCCAGTGAATTCTGTCAATGTGATCTAAAGAGTTGGAAACATTTAATTGGTTCCATGAGCAAGGTTCAAAGGTGGTTCCAAAATTGTCTCCATTTTAGGTGGTGGAAGATTAAGGAAAAAGATAGGAGAAGGGTGAGTGGAGTTGACTTGAGGATAAGTCAACAGGTGTGGTCAGGGCTTGTATCCACCTTCATTTTGAATGAGGACACGATGGTGCCATCTTAGAAACAATGAAATTCAAGTTTCCTCACCCATTTTGAGGACTCTTAGTAGGATTAAAGTGGATCAAGGGTCATGGGAAGTAGGAACCATAATATCAGGCCATTATTTTGTGTTTTAAGGAGAAAAGTGACATAAATCCGTGGACTTTGTGTGATGCATGAATCAATAAATTTTTGGGTGGTATTGATAAATTTTTGAATGAATCCTTCCACCCAAGGGTGTGATCCTATATATGTAAAGACTTTGACTTGTTTTAAGGTTGTTGATAGTTGGTTGATAGGTTGGTTGTTGACATTGATACTTTGGTTAGTATTGTTGAATATGTTTTGTTGTGTTCCTTTGATGCAATGTATGGAATATAAGGATGTTTTGGATATTGTTGACACTCCCCTTTCACATTTTTCATATCTTTCTACTTTATGATAATGATGTATTTTTTTGGTATGTTTAGACTATTATGATGAAAGGAACATATGTTTTAGAATAKTTGTTGTGAACAATGTATGCCAATTTGTTAAAGAAGTAATATGGTTAATTTATTGGATGGGACTTGCAATTGTCATGATAACTGAACCCACATAGTATCTTATGTCTTYGACAATGTGCCTTGGGTAAGACCTTCCTTATTTYAGGGATTGAATATGTTGGTGTTTAGAATTCTCTTTGTTGAACACCCTCATGGACCTTGGTCTATGCTTTGAGCCAACATGTATATCRTACAATCATGAGCCCACCTAATACACATGCACTTAATACATAACAAGTTYGTAGAAGAAGGTTGTAATTGTGAAAAGCACATGTTCTTCTATAAAAATAAAGCAAATATTTTTGAAGTGATAATAATATTGAGGACATTTAACATAACRTTACAACAAAATTCTCAACTTGTATGAACAAACAATATTTTTAAATTTATTTTTAAAAAAAATTAGACATTTACCCCATTGTATGACTAAGATTGCAACCCGTGGTATGAMAAAGATTGCAAGATTGGTAAGAAATTTATCAGGGAGGCCTATGACAAGTCCATAAAGGATATCAAAATAAATAATTRCAAAGACTAATCAATAGAAATAAGTGACCGTGTGTAAATAGAAAGTAWGATAAACTCTTACCTTTATAAATTTGAGCCTAAAAAATTGGTGGCAAATCCTAACAYAGAAAACTACAGAAAATAACATGATTGCTATGAGTGATTGKAATTCATGCCTTGAAATGATCTATGAATCCCTTGACGATTTGGATAACATTCAATCCCTTTTAMAATGTGAGGTTTTCACTTTGGGTGACATTGAGTATGACAAAGCTTGCAACCCATGGTATAACAAATGTGAGATTGCTATGAAAGTTACCAGGGAGGCCCATGATGAGCCCCTAAAGGTTATCAAAATAAATAATTACAAATCACTAATTAAAAGAAAGAAGCGATTGTGCGTAAATAAAAAGTAGGATAAACTCTTACACCTTTATAAATTTGAGCCTAAAAAATTTGGCGGCAAATCCTAACATGGAAACTAAAGAAAAAAACATGATTGCTATTGGAATTCATGCCTTGAAATTCTCTATTAATACCTTGATGATTTGGATAACATTTATTTCCTTTTACAACGAGGTTTTCACTTTGGATGATATTGAGTATGGAGTTAAATGTCTAGCAAAAGAGAATGTTAAAGATATCAAAGGTTAGTAGGCATAAATCATAAAACTTTTGGAGGCTACGTTGTTATCCCTCACATTCATAGCTTATTCAATGTAGCATTCACATAGATTTTTTTGAAACTTGGACGTAAAACCTCATTATTCATATTGTTAAAAGTGGTGACAAAAACATCCCCTCAAATTATAGAACCTTATGATTCTCTTTTAGTCAAGATGTACACAATTATGTTAGATAAGAATATTACCTTCTAATCAGAAAGTTACAAGAAAAGGGTGAAAGGCCAAGCTAGTTTACAAAGCTATTGCTCAACCTGACACTACTTGATTACACATAGGATTAATATAGAGAGTGTCGAGATAATAAAATCAATCTCCTTTATTCCTTCGCTGAATTTAGGAATTTTTTTGACATGGTGCTTATAAATAAACTATGGAAGAGATTGAAAGGTTTAAAGGTTACTTTTTGGTTAAGAGCTACTATGATAAGATTATTTGAGAAAGTAATTGCTAAGTTTAGGAATAATGTGGGTTGGTGAGAAGATATTAATTGTAATATAAGGGTTAAGCATGGCTGTCCTTATTTCCCTATCCTTTTTGACATATATGTTGACAAGTTAGAGGTGTGTCTAGAGTAAGCAAGTTTTTGTTGGCACTAATATCATTGGAATAGTCACCATCCTTGTTATTTACATAGAAGATGTTGCACTTTTGGTGAGGAGTCCTCCTGGTCTTGATATGAAACTTAGAATTCTCAAAGACTTTCGTGTTATCTTTGGGATGATAGTTGGTGCAATCACCTACAAGTCTACCATTAAATTCAATGTACACAATGAAGAAATATGAAAACACACACAACACAACCAAAGAATGTCGGATTCACATGGCACAATAGAGGAAAACACAACTATAATTAGTGTATTGAAATATTACTTCAAACATCATTTGGAAGCTTCAAGAACTTTTATGTTGTTATAAAACATAGGCCAATATATTTCATAAAATAACAAAACAATTAGCTTATAATATAAGTCCCAATTTGGATACAATGGATTTGATGAGACAATCCTTCCATGTCCTTGGTTTCTTCATTCTCCTTGAGTTCTATGAGATCTCTACCTCCTCTTTTCGTCTTCATCTCCATGAATGACAATTTCCAAAATACCCATGATTTCCCACATTATTCCCCCATGCCTCATGTTCATAATATTCCTATAACTAACAAACCAACACTCTACACCYGTTAATGATGGATCCATTCARACATTTACTACTGTCCCATYCACATCCACCAAGTCCAATTAGATGTTGACTTTTATAAATGGGAAGAGGGTCTTCTTATATAACATGGCACCAAATGAGTCATTCATGTAAGGCCTTAGCAATGGTAAATTAGGATAGAGATGATTATATAGTTTGATCTGTGAACTATTGTGGACATTCCACTCAAACATTTTGTCACAACCAATATTGCAAGTTTATGCAAACTCTTGTTATGCAGTCTCCTACTTAAGATAAAGATTTAATATTACTAGTGTAGTAGACAAAATACTTAAATAATTTAAGACCGAAATGAAATAATCTAAAGAAAATAATACACCATTCACACAGTGAACACACAATTACCCTAGGAAAGCCCAATACAAGAATAACCTATCCAGAAGGTGAGGACTATACCTTGCTATTTTCTTCTTAATTATAAAATGCGAATACAAAGAAAGATGAACCCACTATAGAGTTTCCATGGAAACCATGGCTTATATGACTACTACGCTGTTTTCTTCTTCTTCTACTTTGCTCCAATATTCCACTCCCTTTCTCTACTCAACTATGGAACAATAAAAAATACATAAGAATGAGATCCCTTCCTTTCATATTGGGTCAATATTTAACAATGTCTTGATAGTTGTCTAGGGTTAGGGTTATGGTTTTTGCATGCCTCAAATCCTAGCTAGATTTAAAGTTTTGAACCCTTTATAATCTTATTGAAAGTCCACACATGACTATCTTGATATGTGTGAATAATGGAAGTTGATGTGGCATCCACTTGAAAACATGGTGATCATAATGATAAGTCAACTTGCGGGAGGCATAACTTCCTCATACAAACTCCGTTTGAGGTGATGTTTGCACCATTGGAAAGATATTGATGTGTATATCAACATCAAGAGGATGTGAACTTTGATTGCAAATTTTTGACCCCCAAAAATGTCATTTTATGCCTCAACTAGGCCCTAGAATTTTATGGACCCAAACCACCAAAATAGGACCTACCCATAAAATATACTTTACAAGTTGTTCACTCTAATTTTCCCACCCATAATGTACTAAAATAGATTATAAAATATATAGTGATCCATTTTGGATCATGATTGACATCTCCATAGTTTCTCTCCTAGATCTGCAACCAACGTACCCTAAAAAACCCTATGTGAATCTTTGTTGTTGTTCTAGTTTGAGAGGATCTGACAACTCAAAGAAATGCAAAGCCTCATAAATGTTTCTTTTTCCAACAATTGTGTCCCTAAAATATAGATTATTTATAACTTGAATCCTGTCAATATATCCACGTATACATAACTTGATCTAATACATCCAAAGTGTTGAAACCGATACCCTAAAAAACCCAATGGGAATATTAATTGTTGATCTAGTTTGAGAGGATTTGACAACTCAAATCAATGCAAAGTCTCATAAATGTTTCTTTGTCCAACAATTGTGTCCCTCCTTCTACAAACTAGAGATCATTTATAATTGAACTCTTGTCAATATATCCACATATACATAACTTGATCTAATACATCCAAAGCATTGAAACCGAGATATTGCATAAAACCCTCACTTCATTATTGTAGTGGAATGTTTTGTTTTTTATATTCATCTTACCTGCTCAAACAAAATTATGATTTTATTTTAGTTAATGAAGGATGTTTTTTCATAATATTGAAACATTCATAAGATTGCAACATGTGAACAAGAAAAACATCATGTCTACTATGTTTCCACATTTCACTAGTATCGATAGTGTAAAGAATTGAATCATTACCACAAGGATCCAAGCATGCCAACTCTAGGTTCCCATATGGAACTCATCAATAACTTTCATCAAGTTATTAAGGGTAAAATTCAATGTTGTACATATATAGTATTCGTAGATAACTCTTCTATCCTACTTAGAAATGAAAAATGCACAATAAAAATTAGAAAATAAAAGCAACAAGCCTTATGAGAATATAACATTAAACGATAAAGATTTTTAGCACTTACATTAATTATACTTTAATAAACTTGGATAAAGGTTCTCATAAATCATTTTAGATTATACAATAAAAACCACAGGCTTCTAAGTATGTGATACAACAATCAATTATGAGTAATCTAACAAGACATAAATTGATGAAGTAAATTCAAGGATTGTTCTACAAATTATTTATGGTTTTTTCATTAATTGACTCTTTATTGCATGTACCTTCAATCCTAGTGGGCAATAGAAAATATCTAGAACATCTCCTTAAAAGTATTCTTTAAAATATCAGAAAAATAGTAAACCATGGAATCATTTTTTAAGCTTGTAATGTTTTTCCACAATAACATGTATCTATGTCCTATGATTAACTATATATATCATGTACCTTAAATAAATGATGGAACCCAAACAAAAATACAACCATGTCTAAAATTAAATACATTTTCCAAACTATATAGTATGGGAAAATAAACAAAAACACCATTATGAATAGACAAATTAAATCATCACACCAATGGATCACCATCATTTTAATGGTTGAAAATATTTCCGTGCCATTCAATTTGGATTGTTTAGGGATTGCCTCCAATATGATTTGACTAATGCTTGTTTATGTAGGGAATGCGACCTAGTTTTCTAAAATGGTTTTCTCACAATGTTCACAGTGTTTGTTGAGGTGAGGCATTGAACCTATTTTTCACAGGGTTCTCTTGTTAGGTTCACTCATGAAGGGAATCCAACCTATTATGTTCATAATGTTTTCGTATGAGAGTTTTTTCAAGGAAGACATATGTCCTTATTTGATCATAGGTTTTGAGTCATTTTAAAAGGAAGGAAAAAGGAGGGGTTTTCCAAATGTTAACCCTCTTTCATGAACAATTCAAAATGGTAACTTAACATCATAATGTTTCTCATGCAAGATAAGTTAACCCCACATTGTTTCTCATGCAATTGAAAAAAAGAGGTGGTGGGGGTAGGATTAACCTTTCTAATTACCTCTTAATCCATTTTTATTTATGATACATTTTGGGGGTGGTAATTTCTTATGTGTTATGATCAAGAAATGATCTCCACCTTCACTTCTAGTCGACACAATCCATGTGATTTTACACTAGAAAAATGTATCTAAGCTTCAATCAAGTGGATACACCTCCCATATAGTCCAGTTGATACCTTTAGAACTCAATTGATATCACCAATTACTTCAAACCATACATAGTGGTATTTACAAGCTTCTAGCATCCAAATTTTCCCAACAATGCACTTGAATCTGGTAAGTTAATACCCCCAAAAATACTAGACCATGCCAAAAAAAACTAGGGCACAATAAATAGTGCATCACATAGATAGGATCATTGTAGTCTCTTCAAACCCTCTCACTCTAACATGGAACTCATTCACACTATATGAAACCTTGATCAAGAACCAAACAACTTTAAGACCATTTTGGAACAAGAAAGAAAATAGTAGAAGTGAACAACAAAGATTCCAAGAGAAATGGTGGTCCCAATATACTCAGTTATCACTTAAGCACAATGAACATAGCTCCATGAATAGATGATATACCAATCTATAAGAAAAGACACACACACACACACACACACACACACACACACATGTTTGGGTGGGAAAATAAACCCTCAATTTATGGGACCACATCTCATGGCTATCCATATAATGTGGATCTAAATGATCAAAGTGGACTTAGTCAACTCCCATGTGCCTAGTCAATGATCAATGGGATCATGTTCTTGTTTGATTGCCTTAACAATCATCTCCCACTTTAAGGTCAACTATGCATTTACGAAAGGCGAGTTTACAACAATAAATATAGCTTCCAACAATAAATAATATTAACTTATAATGTGAACATGCAACTTTCAATGTCAACAAGAAACATGCAACATGCTATGTGTAATGTATAATGCCAACATGCAATTTCAACATGAAAMAACAACATGCAACATGTAGAATGTGATGTCAACATGAAACATGCAACATGCAACATCCATCAATAACTTCAATATGCAAAATGCAACATCGATATATTACAATAAACATCATGCAATGTCAACATCCACATGTAAAGTACAACYTGCGTGTGTAATACACAACATGAAAAGTGTGGCATTAACATGTAATATGCAATGTCAACATATAACAAGCAACATTCAATATGAAATGTCAACATGCAACAAGCATCGTTCAACATGAAATGTCAAATTACAATGCCAATAGGCAATGTGCAACCTGTAATGTGCAATGTCAACATGTAACATCAATATAAAATGTATGCAACATACAAATTTCAACATCAACATATCGTATCAACATGTAACATGAATAGGAAATATGCAAGTTGCAATTTTAACATGCAATATTCAACATCAACAAGCAGTATGCAATAACGAAAGTGAAATGTCAACATCCAATATGCAACGTCAACATTCAACATGAAATATCAACCTATAATGTCAACCTAAAATATCAACATGCAACATCAACATGTAACACACAACATGAAACACACAAAATACAACATGCAACATCAACATTGAATGTCAACATGTAACATCAACAAATGACATCCAACATATAATGTGCAACATTGACATGAAATATGAAACATGAAATGTTGACATACACCATGTAACATGCAACAAAAAATGTCCAATGCCAACATGCAACATCACCATGAATTTTACGAGATAAAATGTGTGACCTTTCTCAGGAGGTCCTTTCAAATGGAATGGTTTCCTTTGTATGCATGATTGATCAAATAAAAATTGGATAAAATTTTCGATGTTAATGACTTAAGCCTTTTGTCAATCACTGTGTGCCCTATATTGTTGCAGACTTAATCATTTTAAATACTTGACGTAGTTATAAAACAACAAGGTTATTTTCCTCATCACGAAAGTGATTATGTTTTCACAAAGTTTCACTATCCAACCGCCCATGGGGGTTTACCAAAAACACTAGAACCTTCAAACATTTAACATGTCAAGTGCTAGCCATGTTTTTGGCACTTCTCTTTTCATTAAGTAGGAGTAAATAACCCTTTCATTGAAAACACCATGTTTTCCTATAGATAACAACACCAAGATTTTAATTTATGTCGTCTCCAATCATCTCAAAACTAATAATAAATCATAGGGAAACAAGTAATTTATTTTTTTGAGTTTATTATAAACCCAAACATGCATGTTCTCATTGTTGCAATATCTTAGTAATTTGATTAGAATCATAAAACCAAGTATTTTCATCCATTCCACTTCTACTTTCTTCAGATTATTTTTTGGTTCGCTTTAGTCTTATTTTCATGCTTGGTTGATTGTTAACAACTTATTATTTACATTTTTATGTTTTTTGTATACAGATTCTTGTTAATATTATGGTAGCTTCGAGAGGTATGAACCTCTATGATGACCTATGACGAGACTAGAATCCTCCGGAAGGAAGCAAAGAATTGAAGGAAACCCTAGACAAGTTGTCGACTGAACAAATATACTTATATTGAATTTATTGATGCCCAGAAGAAGAAGTCGGCCCAGTTAGACTGGTCAGGTTGGCCCCAATTAGACTGGCCAGTCCACTATAAATATAGGGTGCCAGTTTCATTATTTGTCATCTCAGCAGTTGCAGTGAGAGCGATATCTGCGCAGGAAGTTGCAGGTAGCAACAGTTTGGTGTGCAGGTTTTCTGGAAAAGCTGGGAGAGTGGTGCGCTAGCTTCTTGGTGGGATCATCTGTTCAGTTTAGTTTCTATTCTTTTGCTTGGTGCATTTAGCCTCTCTTGGCTATAGATTGCAGCCAGAATTCTCTTCTCGGTCAAGGTCAAGGTGCTCGGAGGGTGGCTTAAGGCCTGTGGTTGGGTGACGAGGGTATTGTCAATGGTTAAACGAGCACAATCCTCTATATTCTAACAGGTTATGGGCCCACACACCCTTCAGTCGGCCTAAAACGCTGGAAGGAAACATAACCGCTAGGTATTGAGCTCATTGAGGAACTGCTGCTAGGGTTACTAGCAGGAGCAGCTTCCAAAGAACTGCAGCTAGGGTTACTAGCAGTAGTAGTTGCAGAAACCCTAATTCTCAGATCCGACACCTTGTGATGGAGCATCTTGCTCAAGGAGAAGATATCCAGATGCACCCTAACTTAGTGCACCTATTGACTTTCTCAGAAGAAAGAAAAGACGTAGTTGAAGTTTTGGATCAAGGCATGACCAGTTATCAGTCAACCGAAGACATGTGCGAAACAATCAGTCTCTTACATTACTCAGCACTTACCGGGACAATTGAAGACGATATGTGGATAATCGAGAGTGGAGCTT
>JASDQU011442525.1:8025-20349 GCA_032191745.1 Picea mariana | reverse complement strand
AATTCGAACGATAAGGATGGGTTGATGAGATTTCTTGGGATTTCTTCATCTTCTTCATAGATGTTCATGTTGACAACCTATAAATCTCCACTATCCATTTGAATTCGAATTATCTCACTTCGATGAAATCTCACAAACGACTTCATACTATAATAACCTAAACTCGATTAATGGAGTTGAGATTCTTCAACAAATGACCCTTCTTCCGAGATTCTATTTAATGTAAACTTGCTAAAAAGAATACTCTCTTGATTCTTGTTGGTAATTACCAAAATAGACATATGAGGCATTCCCTGAAGATTTCTTAATGGATTTTTTACAGGTTCTGTAACATACCCGACCCTCTAAGTATCTTCTAAAATTTTCTTCTTATAACCACCTTATTATATTCACACGTGGTCGGTGGTCTTGCAACTCAGGGTATACATTAATACCTTTCATGAACCTAACATCAAAACTTAACTTTCTTTTAATTGCATAATTCTTCCCTTCTTAAATTCACTCGAAAATTCTCAACACTTAGCCACTTTTCCATCTACGCGGAGTCACATACTCGTGGACGTACCATTTTGTACCTCCATTAACGCACTCATTCATGTCACCTTCCCATCCCCATGAGCCCGACATCCTCTTAAGTCTACTACCTACATGTTACACACATGGACCTTGACACTCATACCACATCACCCTTCTTTTCCCCAAAGACCTTAAAACCATGCCACGTGGCACCGTCGGCCACTCTCCTCATGGACCCTCCACATGGACTGACATGAAAAAAACGTCAACATTGATATATCCTAAGGGGAGAAGGTTTCTCGTAGTATTTAATGCTTTAATATTTTCTCTAAGGATTTCCTAAGACTCTTAGGACCACTAGAGGTTGTAAAATCCTCCTCAAACTGTTAATATTTTCTCAACACAATTTAAGGATGGGAAATTGAGCCCAACACACTTAAATTAACTTAACTTGTACTTTACTCACTTTTACTCACTTAACTTAACTTAAAATACTGAACTTTTACTCAGTTAACTTTACTTGTAATAAGATGGGTAATTACCCTACTTATCATATGTACACATATTAATTCTACATAGACACTCGAAGATATAAACAGAGATGTTGATAAACATTTTACGGGTATTACTACTACAAACTCCATTATTGAACTAGTCTCGTCACCAATACACTCAGGGTAATGCTAATTATGGAACCCATGATAGAATTACCAGTTTACATCATCTATAAAAATTTTATACAATTTTTATAATGAATATTACTTAAACGATATTACAAATAACAACTAATTATGACTAGAGTTCATAGTATTTTTCACAATAATACTCAACATAGGATTTTTGTAGAGTTATGTGGAATAAAAACAAAACACAACAACAAAAATTAAGACATAGAATTAAAAACAAAGATTCTATAATATAAAACTCATAATTACACAAAAAAAATGAAATAAGCACATGATAAACACTTATCTCGTGAAATAAACACCAACTGCATTGAGACCTGCGAAGTTGCTCCCAACCTTAAGCATTATTCCTCATAAACTGACAACATGTCACCCTTGAGATGGGATTAAACTTCATTAGGGAAAGGAAAATATATCCATAGAGGTCTCTCAGCAACAACAATATCTCAATACAAGTACCAAGCTCAACAACAATCTTATAGAATCTACTTTCCCCACATGCTTGTCCCACCTAGGAAGTGTGCCCCCTATGGCTGCCCACTTCCCTCCATGCTTCAACAACAAGCCGAACACGAGTAATATAGGTGCCAAGTTCCACAAAATCTACTTTCCCCACATGCTTGTCCCACCCAAGAAGTGTGTCCCCTATGGTTGTCCACTTCCTCCAAGCTTCACCAACAAGCCGAACAAGAATAATCAGAGTTCTGTGAGGACCACTTGGAATCTCTGGTAATCCAATTCCCTGCAATTCTCTCACCTGGAGATAATGCACACAGTGCTGACAACCCACCTCTTCAACTTAACTATTCTTTTTCAACGCTCTTCAACAAAATCCTATGTTCTCCTAGGTATAGGCACATGTACGGTAATGAAATCATTAAAGTCTCAATGATATCCATGAGGTGACGAGAGTGAATCATGATATAATGGTGGATGAATAAGATGAATTACCCAAAATTTATGTGCATGTTCCCAACTTGTAACTTTTCATGTTGAACACTACATGGGCCACACATGGTTCCCTCACTTGGTGATACATTTCCTCATAGGGGCTTAATATAAAATTCATTATCCCCTACTTCAAACTTTAAATTTAGGAATATTAATAAAATATTATCGTTTTTCTTAAGTCCCCTTAGCTTATCCCCTTTCCTAGACTCTTATCCCCCCTTTCCCATTCTAGTGGAATTTATCCTCCTTACTCTTCTTGTCACAATGGTATACTTACAATCATATTTTCTTTCAATAATTTCCAAGTGAAAATACACAATACAAAATAGGCTCTTTTTCCAAAAGAGGTTCCTGGCTCACCAACTTATACACATACTTGTAATTGCATTTCAATTGGGGTTTGGATTAGGGGTATTACATCCCATCCCCCTTATTTATGTGTTTTCCTCAATGCAACAGATACATATGCATTCAAAATTATTCAAAAAACTCCATGCATTTGATATTGAAACCTTGTTGTCTTTCTCGTTCTCTATTTCCAAACATTTGATTCATCTTTTCATACTTTTGTTCGAAGTCACGTACTCTATTCCATAGACTTGATTTAGGAAATAATTTTTCTTATGGTGGTATCCTTGAGATGCCTATTCCTTGTTGCATTCACCCTTCCAAGCTCATGCATCATTTTACTACTACACATTCCTTCAATGATCCATCTTGACAAGGCTTTCACACATAAGGATATCATCATCTCATCTCCATACCCATGCTAAGGTCTACTATTTATGACAAACATAAGGCTCCAATGTCCAATTAGTAGCCTTTCCTTCCAAGCATTCCAGCTTTAAAAACTATTATGTCATTTGTAACACACACATACAGTCATTATCAGACAATATTATAAAAAAATTATTTAGAAATTCAAATTTATTTCATAAGGAAAATCATTTTTTTCCCAAAATATGAAATTCCATATCATAATTTTCTTGGTTGTTGCAACAGTGGGCATGAGTCTTTATGATGGATATCTGCAACACCATACTTAAGACCACTTTTTCTACAATTCTACCATATTGCATTGAACCAACAAATCATTAATATTTCATGTACCATAAAATTCTATTGTAATACTTACAAAGGCTCAAAAGCGATTTTAGAATTGTCTACTTTTAACAATTTAATCACAACTATCAAACCATTTATTTAATAGAATGAAATTATCATTCTTTGCATGTGCATGTTCAACAATAAATATTTTCATTTTCAGATATGTTCCACATAGGAACCAAATTCACAATCCTAAGATATCTTTCTCATGGTAATTTGGATCTTTTATAATCAACAAGAATCAATTTTCCTCATGGACTTACAACACTTCCATGCCAACACATTTATTCGTGTATTTCCACTTCAATCAGCCAAACAAATTGTTAGTTATCATGCACATTATATTTTCATTGCACACTTGTAGTGCCTCACAAACAATTTTCTGAACTGTTCAAACTATCAATCAAATTCATCTACTCAAGAAGGAAATATCATTCCTTACAAATGCTTTATTTTAGCATATCGAACCTTTCAAAATGCAATCATACTTCAAATGAACTTAATCAATGTGCCAATATCCATGGCCAAATACACACACTACACCATTGCGTTGATTTTTAGATTATTACTTTTCATATTAGGCACTTTGTCTTGGTGGGTTGGAACGCAACCAACCTTTTACCACATGGTTCCTTATACATGTTTATTTTTACAGCAGGATTGTGTTTTCCTACTTTAGTTGATCATGATGTTAAATCAACATACGTGAAACTAAAAGTTTCACATGAATGCATTTAAGCACTCTTTCTTCATTGGTAACCAGGGTGCGGACGTTTATGCCCACCCAATTCCTCTCTCTACCATTATGCAATTCTGTAGAGCACTAAAATATACTTCTTCCACAATGGAAGTCCTATATATACTTACTATCTTATCGCATGTATCTCCTTAATGAATTACATCAACGTGCTACCTTCAAGCACTTTTTTTCCCAATCACTCCTTGTGACATGTATTTGTTCATGCATTTTTCCAAGGATTTCAATCATTCTCGGTTGTTAAAGGTTCACATCTTCTGTAATATCCCCAAGGACGAGCCCTATTGTAATCATGTTTATGAATTGTAAATCATTTTTTGTAGGCTGGTGAGCCGATTATTGATAAGATGGTAGGCTTATGTGTTTATTAGGCCAGAGAGCCTAACTATGAAGGCCAGAAGCCTGTTTTTGTATATGTACTATGCATAACATTAATAAAAAATATAAACATCGCTACGTGTAAACCGACTACGAAGAAAGAGTGATGGGGGGCTAAGCTTCCACAGAGTGGGTAAGGGAAAAGGGGCTAAAAGATTGGAAAGAGAGGCTAAGTGTTGAGCTTAGGGGCTAAGCTTGGGGTCTTAAGTCCTTGGCAATAATAATTTATTATTCTTCCAAAAGATTTGTGAAATGCATGTTTTATCCTAAGTTCCTAGAAGGGGAAACATGCACAAAAGGGAACACAGGCAGATGGAGCGCATGTAGCCTCATGGGTGACATGTGTCGCCCTTGGCACATGCAATTTAACCCAAAGATTGAGTCATGGAGGGATTTTTTGCTCCATTCTGTCGTGATCTGTCTGAATCGTGAGAGTTTGGGACGTTCTATGTTGTTGCGTTTGTGTTGCCAGTTTCCAGATCCTTTGTCTGAAAACCTTTTGCCTCTGCTTTGGAACCTCTATTGTTTCTACCCTCACGCAATTATGAGAACCAAAACTAGTGAATTGTTCCGTGTCTTCTGTGGAACCCGAAACCGGGGAAATCGCCTGAGCGTGTTGTGTCTAGCATATGGTCGTTGTCATTTTTGGACCTATGCCCATCCACTGTTGCGACTGTCATCCTTGCGTGAATGAGTGTTGAACCATGGTTGTGGTCGTTTCCTGTTTTCCACACCCTGTTTTCTTGTTGCTGCATTCACCCGTGAGTTAGCTAAAAGTTGTTGTTGTTGTTGTCATCCTGAATTTGTGGGAATTGAGTTGAATGCTGGTTGAAGAACCAGGTTGTCAGTCCCGTGGTAGAAGAGGAAGGTTGTCAGTCATGTGATCATCTCTCTCTAGATGAGAGAGCTTGTTGGGAAGTGGTTTTCTCCTAGAGTGAGTCGAGGCACAGCTATGGAGCTCTAAGAATTTCTGATCTGACCTGTTGTCGAGGCCTAGAGAGGGAGGTGAAGCACCGATGGACTGTTCTTGTGAAGGTGTATACTCCCGGTCGGAACATGCATGTGGGGAATGAGAGTCCATTAGTAGTGGGCATAAGAAGGCTCCTGGGAAGAATCCTTCTGGTTTCTTTTTGCAGTTTTCCTGTAACCTCAGCCTAGCCTAGGATTCCCTTTCCTTGGGTGGAGCTTAGTCTCAATTCGGGGGTGACCCACTATTGAGCGTGATGAGCAGTGAGGTCTAAGGCTCAGAGGTTCATGGAAGGTCTGCACGTGGTTGGTGGAGTTACTACAGTTTCAAAGATAAGTATATGCATGTGTTTAAATTCAATTTTTAAATGCATGTCTGTGATGCTCGCAATATTATCATGTATTCCGCTGTGATGATGTTCGCTGTTGATTGAATTATTTTAGTGTGTTAGCAGTAATTGTATGTTTACTCTGTTAAGCCATTTAATTTCATTTAAATGGATAATATATAAGTATGAGAATGTTTCCACATAGTAGCATTGCCCGACAAGGGGGTTGATGGCTAGGGGCGTTACAATATGGTATCAGAGCCATGTTTTCAATATTGAGTTTGGATGGGTCGGATAAGTGGTCTTTGGACCCGAGGTTTTGAGAGGAAATTTTCTCTGGAGGACTAATCGCGTACCTCAAAATGCTTATGAGTGTCAACGGGTTACTTAACTGTGTTAAAAATCTTGGGAGGAGTTGCATTAGAATAAAAATGCAGTCGTAGATCAACTGTAAAGGAGAATATATGGACCATCGAATCCATGTCCATACACTAAGCAGAGTGTGCGAGCGAGATCAGATATGGACCATTAGATCTAAGCATGTGGACCAACAGTCGTTGGATCCAGGGAACATGTACAAGGTTTAAAAACCTTTGGAGTTGCACAGGAGTGTGGAAACTGCAATACGCGAAGCCCCGACGTCATCAGAGTCGTCCATCGAGAAGAACGCATGGAGAATGATCAGCATTTCGTTGACTCGTGACTTGAAAAGGTCAAAGGGAAGGTTTGTTAGAATTTGCAAAACGCGAATTCGGGATTAGATCACAACCATTGATCAAGGAGAGATCTGGATCGTTAATTTTCCAGGAGGGATTGTGACATTTCGGGGATCAGAAGAATGAAGGTGGGAGGTTTTTCAACCTCACGACACACAAAATCCTGATTAGCGAAATCCCGATGAGATCTGAACCATCAGATCGTGGGGAAGTCAGGACTGTTGGATTATGAGCTCTGAAATGTTGGCATTTCAGGAGATCGGTTGTTGGGAGAAGTGAGATGTGCAGACTCACAAACTACCGAAGCTTGAAGTCATGAAATACCAATGATCCATAGTATTGGGTTGGGCTGACATCACTAGGATTTACGAGGACACATGGGATGTGTGCCACGTGCCAGTGAGGAAGAAGGAAAAAGGTACATGCAGTAGGGTCGTATGGTGTCACCCGAGGTAACGTGGACCTTCTTAAGGACATCACATGTCACCACCTTGGTTGGTGATAGCGATGTTGTGGGCTCGAGGGTGAGAAAGGTTGAAAGTTCGAAAGTCGGGAGTAGGAGAGGAAACAGAGTGTGAGAGTCTCCAGGACCGAAACCCTGAAACTTGAAACCTTGAAGTTTTGTTTAGAGAACCTTGTAGATATAGCGCTTGGTAACGACCCTTGGTCACGTGGGGTTGGGGAAACAAAGGAAAAGAGATATGGCATGAGTATACTGCGGAGCCGAGCAGAGATCGAAAAAATTCATGGAAACCGAACATTTTCTTGAATCAAGTTGTTTTTAAATGTTGATGAATTTGTGAAGGATTAATGACCTGACAAATTCTGGTGGTCTGCACATTGTGTTTGCAGAAGTTGAGCGAGTGCCAGAACCGAGTAGAATTTCCACCGAGTGCAAAAGAAATGGAAAGGGCATAGACTGTTTCCCATTCCGAGGACGCGGAAAAAGGAATGGATGTTCACTTGGGAGTTGAAGGATCAAACTCCAATGGGCATGGAGAAGAGATAGATAAGGAAGGAAACATGATGAAAATTGTTGAAAAATTGTAGAAAGATGCCCAAACTCGTCGAGCAGATAGAAAAAAGCTCAGAAAATCTTAGGAAAAACAAGGTGAATTTAACATAAAGTTGTTAAAGAGTTTGGAGAGAATAGAGAAGAAGTTAGAGAAGGAGAGCGAATCGAGAAGAATAGGGAGTCACCAAACTTCTGAGAGAATAAGGTCAAGGACTGAGGGTAGAAACCATCATCATTCCCAAGATCGCTCCAAGAAAAGGACACACAGTAGTTCCATCCCATCTCCTACCACAAAGAACAGGAGATCGAGAGTGGATGAATTGAAGGGAGAGATGAATATGATTAATCTGCCTATGTTTGATGGAGAGCATAAGAATTAGGAAGATGTCAAAACATGGTTGCTTGGCATGAGGAAATATTTCCAACTGCAGAATTATTCCTCTCATGAAAAACGAAGAATTGCAATGTATCAACTGAAGGGAAAGGCATCCATGTGGTGGGATCAGCTTATGCAGGTGCAACACATTAGAGAGAAAGAAATCACTTGGAAGGAATTCAAGAGGTATTTCGAGAAGAAATACTTAACTAAAAGATACTACGACAAAAATATGAAAGAGTTCTTTGAACTCAAGCTCGACAGCATGACCATTGATGAATATGAACGAAGATTTTTGGAATTACTAAAGTATGTTCCATTCATCAAGGATAAAACTGTCAATATTCAAACATACCTGAGTGGATTTCCACCTTCCATTGGGGACAAGATAGAGTATGATGACCCAAAAACTATGGAAGAAATGAAAATAAGAGTGAAATGATTATATGAGAAGGAAAGGGAGAAGCCTACTTTCCAAAAGTCTTGGGAAGACAAGAAGAAATTCCAGATGGATCAGAGGAAGAAGGGAAACAAGCCTCCCTTTTTCATAAACATTCCTCAAGGACAACCATCGTTAAGAGATCTGAGAATGGTTAATGTAGGGGAAAAAAATCCAAGACAGACGCCCATTCAATGTTGGGGTTGTAAAGAGAATGACAAGTACATAGATTGTCCCCATAAAAAAGGAAAAGTGAGAGTTGTCCATAATGTTCAGCAAGCTGAAATAGTGGAGGACATGGGCAATAGAATGCCAAGGATCTATGCAGCCCTGGATAACAAGCAGGTTGAATATCAGTCACACATGATTGAAGTGAAAGGTATGATTAACAATCAACCCTTTACTATTTTAATTGATTCAGGGGCTAGCCATAGTTATATAGATCCTAGAGTGGTGGAAAGTTTGCATTTGTCGAGAAGCAAACATAAAAATTATTGGTTAGTGCAGCTGGCTA
This sequence comes from Picea mariana, assembly GCA_032191745.1. Classification (NCBI taxonomy): domain Eukaryota; kingdom Viridiplantae; phylum Streptophyta; class Pinopsida; order Pinales; family Pinaceae; genus Picea; species Picea mariana. Next base: position 11,599 of record JASDQU011442525.1, on the reverse strand, counting down.
CAGGAACCAAGAGGAAAGTCACTAAGTTGGTTAAGTCTTTTCCTATGGACATGAATGGATTGAGCACAAAGGATGAATTGAATGCTCTGCCTTTAGGTTCTTATGACTGTCTAATTGGGATGGATTGGTTGGATCAACACCATGCCATCTTGGACTATCATAACAAGGCATTCACTTGCCTAGATAAGAAAGTGAATCGAAAAACAGTCCAAGGAATTCCCAGAGTTGTTTCTATTAGTGAAATATCAGCAATGCAGTAGAAGAAGTGCTACAGAAAATGTTGTCAATTATTTGCAACACAGGTGGAGGAAACACCTAAGGATAAGGTGTCAAAGATCAAAGACCATGTGGTACTAAAGGATTTTGAGGATATATTTCAGGAGATACCCAAACTACCTCCAAAAAGAGATATAGACTTCTCAGTAAATTTGATTCCTGGAGCAACTCCAGTGTCAAAAGATCCATACAGAATGAGTACGCCAGAGCTGAAAGAGTTGCAATTACATCTTGAAGAGATTCTGATGAAGGGGTACATATGCCCAAGTGTGTCACCTTGGGGTGCCCCGGTCCTATTCGTGAAGAAGAAGGATGGGATGCTGAGATTGTGTATTGATTTCAGACAATTGAACAAAGTAAATGTAAAGAAAAAATACCCTATGTCGAGGATTATTGACCTCTTCGATCAGTTGAAGGATGTGAAGATATTTTCGAATATAGACCTCAAGTCAGGATATCACCAGGTAAGCATAAAATATGAATACATCAGCAAGATCACCTTTAGAACAAGGTATGGTCATTACGACTTCATAGTGGTGTCGTTTGGGTCGTCGAATGCACCCGTTGTTTTTATGTGCCTGATGAATGGTGTATTCAGGGACTATCTAGACAAGTTTGTCATAGTCTTCCTTGATGAATTTCTAGTATATTCCAAGTTGGAGGAAGAGCATGAACAACATCTTAGGATGGTGTTGCAAGTGTTAAGAGAGCACCAGTTGTATGCCAAGCTGAGAAAATGCTCGTTTTATCAGGAGCAGATCCATTTCTTGGGGCATATTATTTCGAAGGAAGGGATAGTTGTAGATCCTGAGAAGATTGAGGCCATTAGAGAATGTTCAGTGCGAAAGAATGTGACAGAAGTCAAATCCTTCATGGGTCTAGCTGGATATTATAGAATGTTTATCGCAGGGTTCTCGAGGATAGCTCACCCTATCACTTCCTTACAAAGGAAGGAGAAAATGTTTCAGTGGACAGATGATTGTGAGAAAATATTTTAGCTATTGAAGCAACTGTTAACCAGTGCTCCAATATTAAGGATTGCAGATCCAAACGAAGATTTCGTGGTGTGCATTGATGCATGCAAAGAAGGACTGGGAGGAGTTCTCAGTCAGAATGGATTCATAATATGTTATGAATCCAAAAAGTTGAAAGAGCACGAAAGGAAATATGCAACTCATGATTTGGAGTTGGTAACCATAGTTCATGCTTTAAACAAATGGAGGCATTACCTCATGGGAAGGAGGTTCGAACTAAGAACAGACCATAATGGTATGAAGTATTTGTTTGACCAGCCAACCTTGAACACTAGGCAGAGTAGATGGTTGGAGTTTCTCTATGAATACGATTTTGATATCAAGCATATCAAAGGGAAGGAGAATAAAGTGGTTGATGCACTTAGCAGGAGAGTACACGAATTACATGCTACAACCATTAGCATGTGCCAAACTGATATAAAGGGAAGAATTTTAGAGGCTGCAAATATAGATTTGCAGTACAAGGAATTGGTAGCAAAGCTACAACGAGGTAAGATGTCAGATAAAGTGGAGAATTATAAATTGGAAACCGATGGAGCACTTATGTACAAGAACAAAATTTATGTACCTAATGTCCAGGACATAAAACTTATGATTTTGCATGAAATGCATAATGTGCCTTATGTAGGGAACCCTCAATATCAAAAAACTGTAGCAACAGTCAAGAGCCATTACTTTTGGCCTGGTATGAAGAAAGAGATTTTTTAATACATCACTAGATGTATGGAGTTCTAGAAGGTTAAAGACGGGCACAGGCACCCAACAGGGTTGTTGCAACCTTTACCCATTCCTGAGTGGAAGTGGGAAGTGGTGACAATGGATTTCATCACCGGATTTCCCAGAACTGACAAGCAGCACGATTCAATCTTGGTGGTGGTGGATAAGCTTACAAAAGTTTCCCATTTCATTCTGTTAAATACTACTCACAAGGCAATGGATCTTGTCGACATCTTTATGAAGGAAGTGGCACTATTGCACAGAATTTCCAAGACAATTGTATTTGATAGAGACCCGAAATTTACTTCAAATTTCTGGAAGGGGTTGTTCAAAGGATTCAGAACGAATCTGAATTTTAGAACAACTTACCATCCTGAGTTTGATGGACAAATAGAGAGGGTGAATAGAGTGATAGAAGACACACTAAGGATGTATGTGATGGACAAACCATCAAAATGGGAAGACTACCTGCACTTGGTAGAATTCACCTACAATAATGGGTATCAAGCATCGTTGAAGATGAGCCCATTTGAAGCACTTTATGGTAGAAAGTGCAATACTCAAGTAATTTGGGATAATCCGGCTGATAGGGCAGTGGTTGGGCTAGAGTTGCTCAAGGAAATGGAAGAACGGATGCTAAAAATTAAGCAGAATTTAAAGGCTGCCCAAGATAGGAAGAAAAGTTATGCTGATAGGAACAAAACTCACAAAGAGTTCAAAGTGGGTGACCATGTTTTCCTAAAAGTAAAATCCAATAGAAGTTCCCCAAAGCTAGGAAACTGCGCCAAGTTGGCAACCATATTTTGTGGGCCATTTGAAATCCTAGAAAGGATTGGGCTAGTTGCATATACGCTTGCATTACCTGCATCCATGAGTATACATAATGTGTTTCATGTTTCATTTCTTAAGAAATATATAGCTTATGCTAATCATGTAATTGATTGGAATGTGATTCAGGTGGAGTAAGAAGGTGTCGTGCAAGTGCATCCTGTGTGCATATTGGACCGGAAAAGAAAACAGCTCCAGAATCGAGCCATAGGGCTTATAAAGGTCCAATGGACCTAGTACAGTCCTGAGGACATGACATGGGAGAATGAGGATGCTATGCGGGCAGAATACCCGCATCTTTTTTAAGATTTTGAAAAATCTTGTTGATGCAGTGTGAAAGTTGCACCGAGGACAGTGAAAAAATAAGGGGAGGGGATTGTAATATCCCCAAGGATAAGCCTTGTTGTAATCATGTTTATGAATTGTAAATCATGTTTTGTAGGCTGGTGAGCCGAGTATTGATAAGTTGGTAGGCTTATGTGTTTATTAGGCCAGAGAGTCTAAGTATTAAGGCCAGAAGCCTGCTTTTGTATATTTATTATGCAGACCATTAATAACAAATATAAACATCGCTACGTGCAGACCGACCAGGAAGAAATAGTGATGGGGGACTAAGCTTCCACAGAGTGGGTAAGGGAAAAGGGGTTGAAAGGTCAAAAAGAGAGGTCAAGTGTTGAGCATGGGGGCTAATATTAGGGGCTTAAGTCCTTGGGAATAAT
>JASDQU011442524.1:0-23432 GCA_032191745.1 Picea mariana | reverse complement strand
GTATCAAGTGGTCTTTTATGGAATCCACTATGATACTCATGGCATTGATGTCAACATCTTTGAACTTCTCCATAGCTGCAACGTTCTGCGGTTCCTTCTCTTCTCCTTCTTCAAACTCTGGCTTCACGATATTTCCTTTCACAATATCCAATACTTTATTCTTAGCAAGGATGAGGTCAATCCTTGTCTTCCACGTTCTGAAGTTAGAGGCTCCAACTAACTTATTCTCAGACTTCATAGAGTTCGTCATGGCTTGCTTGACTTAGTCAAACCCTAGATTTGACCAGAAATCCAAACTTCACGTCTTGGCCTTCTGAGAGTACCAGGAGATGCCCTGGGCTAGGGTGCACTGATCTATCCAGAGATTAGGTCAATCTCGTCACTTAAGGTGCCTCGACAAGAGTTTTAGGGTTTCTGCAATTGTTTCTGCTAGTAACCCTAGTTGTAGTGCTTTTGGAAACTGCTCCTGCTAGTAACCCTAGCGACAGTTCTTCAACGAGCTCAATATCTAGCGGCTATGTTTCCTTCCAGCGTTTTAGGCTGACTGAAGGGGTGTGGGCCCATAACTTGTTAATATATAGAAGACGGTGTGCTCGTTTTACCATTGACGATACCTTCGTCACCCAACCATAGGCCGAAGCCTCCCTTCGAGCACCTTAACCTTGACTGAGAATTTCTCCGGAAGAAAACCCTAGGCTAGATAGCCAAACAAAGGGGTAGCGCACCTTTCCCAAAGGATAGCACAACACAAAAGACTGATCAGATAGTCCCAAACCCTAGCCAAGAGATATTCAAGCCAATACTGAAAACTTGTTGCTGCTGCAGCTGCACCAGCAGCTCTCCTCCAAAACAAGACTGCAACTGCAGTGCGCACCAAACTGGGAACTGCAATTCTGAGATGCTGTCAAATGAGAATTGGCGCCCTGTATTTATAGTGGTTATGCCAGTTTTGCTGGGGCCGACTTCTCCTTCTGGATAAGTGTCTGTTCAATATATTATTATTATTTATGGCCGACTTCTTCTCTTGGAGGCTAATAGCCTAATATAAATTATCTTCTTGAGCCAACAAGGCTTCTAGGGTTATTAGCCAACTCATTAGGGTTTCTCTTGTTTCTCGGAGTCTTCTATTCTCGCCAGGTTCACATGTGGAGGTAAATACCTCCCGCAGCTACCATAATATTAACAATGGCTACCTTGAGATAAAGCTTGAAGAGAGTTTCCTTGGTTGTGTTGAAGATAATATACTTATTCTTTTTCAATTTGATGACAAGTTGCCAATTTAGTCCACAAAAATTGTTTTTGGTGTGAAGTTGTCTTTGCAACTCTTCAAGACCAGTTAATGGTACTATATCATCTGCAAAAAAAGGTGAGATTAAGACTTGTTGGAGGCAACCAACGTTGGTTTGTATAGAATCTCTAAGGCACAATTCAAACTGATCATTGTAAATAAAAATAAAGTTTGAGAAACGAGGCATCCATGATTAACCCCAATAGTACTCACTATATCATTCAAAAAAACCATGGATTGTGTGAATATAACTCATAACTACCTAAAAAATCATCATCACAACTAAAACAAGAATCTAAGGTACATGTGGAGTGTAGAGCCACTTAAAAGGAAAAAATATAGGAATATAATTAAAAACATTCAAAATATCAACTAGCAGAAGACTTTTGAATACATCTATCTACCCTCCTCTATAATAAAACAATCAATGAGGATGTGATCCACCATCTAACAATCTTTCTCGAACTTAGTTTGACCTATGGCCCTAGATTACCTTCTCTCCAACTAGTTAGAAAGATTTAAATTAATGGTCATAGCATAAAGCTTGACAAAGTATCGTCAATTATAAGTCCTATAATTACTTGAGTAAGAATTATGAATAGGATCAATGATATGTGAGGATTAGAAGGGAGGAAACCACAATAAATCACATCATTAAAGAGTACAACAATAGGAGAGCTAGGGGTCCCACACCACATCTAAGGATTTTGGATTGAAGACCTTCAAAGTCCAAAACTTTGTTAGTACACAATCTATAAATGTTCTTCTAGATAACATTAGGAGTGAAGAATGGCAAGACGGTGAAGGATTAGACCCATGCACATGAGATTGAATTAGAACATTACAAATAGTAGAAGGATGGGTGGAGCAAATATGAGAGCTAAAGCCAAGAGGGGACTACTTTTGTGACAAAAGGTTTCACTGAAAGGTATAGAAAGTCGTATACAAACAAATAAGACTTGACTACTCAATGATTCTTTTGTCTATGGAGAGAGGGTATTATCTCCAAGTAGTAGTGACTAGCTCAATATTATTAGCTAGATTATAATTAAGGCTTTTACCTATATATTTGTAGTGGTTATTATACCGTTTTTTCATAGGGTGAAAACTAGGGGGAGGAATAGGTATGGAGAAGTCAATATGGGTTAGAAAGTTGAATTTCATGGTGGTATAGTTTTAGAGAAGTGAATGGTATGTAAAGGAGTCACAAGAAGCTTCCTAAAGTATTTGGGTTAGAAAGTCTAATTTCATGACGGTAGTGGGAAGAAAGAAAAAAATTAAATTAACTATAATAACCTAGCCTCATAAGCAAGGGCATAGGAGTAGTCAAACTCAACCACAATGCGAGGAGAGGAGGCAATGAGTAATAAGGAGATGTTAAGGAGTAGTCAAAGTAAAGGCTAGATTGACATTGTTAATAAGGGGTGTTTGGCTAGAAACTTGAAAATATTGAATATGCAATATGAGAGACACGTTGGTTAAGATGTATCAACCACACTAGAACCATATTTATGGGGAAAACAAGGAAAATTACTCCCATTCAAAATAAAAAGGGCACTCAACTTACCTATCTCATAAGATGTTGACCCATAAACGGTAGGCCTATGGTCTGTGCATCCCACCAACATGGATGCTTCTTCAATCACTGTTTGTGTAATTTGAATTCACTGTCTCTTCAATAACTTCCATAACAATAACATATGTAGCCTCTGTCTATGTGGGAAATTAAACATCACACTATAGAACACTTTGAATAGCAAAATATTCCACTTTGCACTCCAACTCTGAGTTAGAAAAAAAATACTTTGCTACAAAAAGTGCCAATACACCTCAAGATTCTTCACTCATAGGTTGTTGATCATACCAAGGCAACAACATAATCAATGAAAGAGGAAATCACCATTTTGATGTGTGCAAAAACAAACTTGTGGATTGTTTTTGAAAAAAAGGAGTTGCTTAGAGTGTAAAAATGGATTTGGTGCCTGTGTATGCATATAGCCACATCCCATTGCTTGGGGGGAACAAAATGGGAACGAAAGGAACTGTACCAGATACTAAAACCATTTATTGAACACTATGGATGGCACGTGGGCAAGGAAAAACGCCCAACAATTAACAAAATGTTGTGGATGGCCTATGGGAAAAGGAAAAGTTCCCATCAAACAATAGATGGTTGTGGGCAGCCTGTGGGCAAAGGAAAAACACCCAAAAAGAAATAGATGGCCGAGGACAGTCTGTGGGCAAAGGAAAAATGCCTAGCAAGCAATATGTGGATTTGGATGGCCTGTGGGCAAAGGAAAAAGGCTCAACAAGCAACAAAATGTTGTGTTTACAGGCTGAGATTGTTGTTGTTATCATGCAATGATCCAACAATCAATAATCATACCCAACACATTAAGAAATGCCACACTCATAGCACAGAGTGTTCGAGCACATAATAAATTAATGAACCCACACCAAAGCCACAAAATTGCAACAATTACATACATATTTCAACATTTAATGGGAGTTTTAATTAAGCTTAGGAGAACAATACAGAGGGGTGAACTATACACATATTTTGTGTATTGTTACTCACTAATAATACAAAATTGCAAACGGCCAAGGCTCAGAGACGCCTTCATTCATTGTGGATAGGCTCCTTGACTCCTTTGTCCACCGATATTCAAGCAGGTTTCTCTCTTCAAGCTCTTATTTCTACTATTGTCCTCCCTATTTCTCCTTGCATCTCCCTTCTTCCTTTCCTCACTATATCCTTCATTGTCTTAATGGGTCTCCTTTGGAAGGCCAACCATCACAATGGTTTTTTTCCACTTCCAATTTTCCCAATAAAAAAGAAAAAGTGAAACATTTACAAAATTTACAAAAGGGTAAACAACTAGGTGCTTATTACAAAGTTTGGCGATGATCCAATTTGGATCACACCTCCCCATTTGTAGGTTTTTGGTACCCAAAATCTTCAAATCCCTTCAATATTCTTCTCTAATCATTAAGCAAACTCTGACAAATCTCCAAGGAAGGGTTCCTTCGCTACATGATAGAAGATAAGAGATGAATAAGGGATGCCTTCGGAATAAACATGTTGTCCATATCATGGGTATAGATGACATTCATTGTTGCAATAGGTTGCTGGACAATTGTTGCTCCTTGGGATACAAGTGCAAGCAACTCCTCTTTACCCCTGACCTTGACTCTCCAAGCTTTCTTCTTGGTTGTTTAGTTCTTTACATGGAGTTCTAGGTGAAGCCTCCAACATTTGGCTTTCCAATGTTAGTCAATTTGTAGTACTGGTGATAGTTCCTGCATTGTTTGCTTGGCCTTCAAGAGTGCCAACAATTGCAAGCCTTATGACCTCTTTTCTCGCAACATAAAGAAACTATGCCATACCTTTTCCGTTTGTGATGATGCTTGCCAGCTTGGTTGCTTGGTACCCCAAGAATTGGAGTGAATTTGGATGGAAGAATCATATCTTTGTTGCTCTCCTCCAAGCCTCTACAAGAAAATACTCCTTTTATAGCTACCTTTTCCTCCATGGGAATGGATTCTTTTCGAGTTCCTCTTGCCTTGATGAAGGTGGTTTGAGTTGCACTTGTGATGGCTTCTTGTCCACTGAATCCTAGGTCTTCATGCTTGGGCCTCTGTTGAACTACAATGGGGATTAGAATCCCTTGGCCATCAAAGCCCATTTTCCTCATGACCTTGGAACCGATGCCTCTAGCGTGCTTCTCAAAGTCACTAAAGGTCTCTTGAGGAAGGGTCTTGGAAGGTGAGTCTACCAAGCTTGACTTTGTCATGGTGTTGGCCTCCTTACCCTTCATTACTAGTAACTGTGTTACCATCTCTGTTAGTGTAGCAATGCTCTGCTCCAACTCAGTGAATCCGACCTCCGAGTCTTCTTGATCATGTTCTTCACGAGGACTCCCTACCATTGGTGGTATTTTACTTCTATGTAGGCCTAACAACAATGCTTGTTCACTGTTTAGGTACTGGTTACAGGTGTTTACCATGTAGGTGTTCTCCAAGTCTTCAGAACTTGCTTTGATGCCATTTGATTCGTAAATGGTAGGCCTATGACTCGTCTATCTCACCAACACAAATGCTTCTTCAATTGTTGTTTGTGTAATTTGAATTCACTGCTGCTTTAACAATTTATGTAGCCTCTTCAACAACTTCTATAGAAACAACTTCCGTAGCCTTTGTCTATGTTCTACGACAACCAATATGAGTTCCAACTATAAGGGAAATTAAACATCATGCTACATAACACTTCGGATAACAAAATATTCTACTCTGCACTCCAACTTTGAGTTAGAAAAAAATGATTTGCTATAGAATTGTTGATACACCTCAAAATTCTTCACTCATAGGTTGTTGATCATACCAAGGCAACAACATAATTAATGAAAGAGGTAATCACCATTTGGATGTGTGCAAAAACGGATTTGTGGGATGTTTTTGAAAAAAAGAGAGTTGCTTAGAGTGTAAAAACGGATTTGGTGCTTGTGTATGCATATGGAAGCATCCCACTACTTGGGGCGAATGAAATGGGAGTAAAAGGAACTGTCCTAGATACCAAAATCATTTACTAAATGTTGTGGATGGACTGTGGGCAAGGAAAAACACCCAACAATTAATAGAACATTGTGGATGGCCTGTGGGGAAAGGAAAATTGCCCAACAAGCAATAGATGGCTATGGATGGCTTGTGGGAAAAGGAAAAACGCCCAACAAGCAATAGATGGTTGAGGACGGTCTATGGGCAAAGGAAAAATGCCCAACAAGCAATAGATGACTGAGGACGATATGTGGGCAAAGGATCAATTCCCAACAAGCAATAGATGGTTGTGGATGGCCCACGGGCAAAAGAAAAATGCTTAGCAAACAATATAATGTCGTGTTTATAGGCTAAGATTGTTGTTGCTATCATGCATTGATCCAACAATTAATAATCACACCCAACACATCAAGAAATACCACACCCATTGCACAAAGTGTTCGAGCACACCATAAATTAATGAACCCACACAATTGAAACAATTACACACACATTTCAACATTTAATGGGAATTTTAATTAAGCTCATGAGAAAAATAGAGAGGGGTGATCTATACACAGATTTTGTGTTTTGTTACTTAGTGACAATACAAAATTGCATATGGCCATGGCTCAGAGGCACCTTCGCTCATTGTGGACAGACTCCTTGATTCTTTTGTCCACCGATATTCAAGCAGGTTTCCCTCTTTGAGCTCTCATTTATGCTACTATCCTCCCTAGTTCTCCTTGCATCTCCCTTCTTCCTATCTTCACTACAACCTTCATGGTTTTAATGGGCTACCTTTGGAAGGCCAACCATCACAATGGTTTGTTTCTGTTTCCAATTTTTCCAAAAGAGACAAAAAATGACATGTTTACAAAATTTACAAATGGGTAAGCAACTAGGTGCTTATTACAAAGTTTGGCAAGGATCCAATTTGGATAAGATGTTTAGATGCAATTCTTTTGAGAAGAATACCTTATCTAGAATGTATAAAAATGCATTGTAATAAAATCGTATTTATATAAATGTTTTGCTTAGACATATTCTTGCTTCAATTCAACTTGGTGATCCATATTTTAGGTGTTGATATTATTTAGTTATAATCTCATGTGTGTTGAATTGGCTCCTTGGTTCAATACTATTCTCCTAGATTTAAATCAACTTATTTTAGCATTGATTTCATTAATGTTATAGGTTAAGTTGGCCCATCAATCTTATCTCACTAGTTTTTTTAAGAGGAATTATGTTTCCTTTTATTAATTGGAATAAATAGATGCGACTTTAGTGTTAAATCAATTGCTAGAGTGATAACATCTTTGTAACTTACGTTGGTGGCCATTCTTGGCACTCTATTGTGCACACTGAATATTTTTGAGGCTTGTTATTAGGATAAGGTTGTCATATAATAATTTTACTTGGTAATTTCTTTAGAGACATCATTAAGGTTGAAGATCCATTTTGATCGATGAAAGATAAGATGGTAAAACTAGACTATCCTTGATTTGTATTGTTCTTATATATTTGATTTATTTGAGTTGTTAAAATTCAAGACTCAAATGTAACACTATACTTATTAGGTGCAAGTGTTTTCTCTCTTATATATGAATGTAAATCATCTATTTTCACTTACATTGTGAAAAAGTTGTAAACATGTGTTTTTTTAGCAATCTATGATGTTTTATGAAAACGGCTTGATAAACCTCGAGTCTAAATAAAAATAAATCACCAACATATTTTTTTTATGTATGATTTTTGTGAAGGACATGACATGGTCTTTAATATGTAAAACGTTTTTGAGAAAAAAATCAATTTTGGGGTTATTGAAAATACTTTATATTAGCAATTTGACAACATAGTATAACATTAATTCTGGACTACAAGAACATGCCCTTGACTCCTTTAAGCCAATTAGAAACCTAAATCCATACTTAAAAGAAACATATACCCCCATGGATAATAAATATACAAATGGGTCTTATTATGGCCTACAACCTCCAAAAATCCTCATTGTACTAAACCAAATGCAATTTTTTCCATCTAACCTATCATAAAAATCTCAATACGAAGAAGTGGCGTAGTTAAGAAATGGGAGTGTTGCATAATCGATGAATCATGTGATATAGATCAACCACTTACTAGCTTGCAAGTCTTCATGACCATTATCATTGCCCCAACCATATTTTGTTACAACTTTACATTGGGTTATTTATTTGATATTTCTGATGGTTGGTGCCATGCTTCGATCAGATTGGATCGATTTTTAGAGGATGCCGACGCTGCAAAATGTGGTTCTCTTTGATAACAACTATGTGACTCATGTCTATAGAGGTTTATTGATTTTTAGAGGATGTCAGAGCTGCAAAATGTGGTTCTCTTCGATAACAACTATGTGACTCATGTCTATAGAGGCTTTTGTTAAGATGATTGTACTCATAATCCCCTTTATCAAGCCAAACCCCTCTAATAGTACAGAGGCACATTTTCCTAATTGTTAATGAAACTTTGAAGGTTGTTATGTTCCAAGTCCAGTTTCTCTAATTGATCCATGAGCTACAAGAATTGAACATAATTACCAAAGTCACAACAATTTTACCTCAAAATGGAAATGATTAAAATATTTCCTAAGATTTGAATACTTTGGTTTTAATCCCCTAGAATATATTAGATCAAATCATGTACATATTATGCTAGGTGAGATGAGTTGTAATGACCCATGATGTAAATATGTTTTGCAAATGTTCCTCTTTGAGGGAAAAGGCTCGACTAGCTAATGGTCACGGATTTGACTTGTAGGATTGGTTATGGTGTTATGTTTATGTTCCTAAGGTACCACCATGTAGAGATATTTCCATGGTGCACTTTAGGTTATTAACAAAAAGAGAAAACATAATATATAATAAAAACCTCCAAAGAGGTTGCTTAAGAGAAAATGGGGGTATTGGCCTACAAGAGAGGAAGAGGAAGTCATGGGACCCATGGGAAAGAGATTGTTATGCCATGTATCATTTCATAAAACTCCCACCTTTTTACCACATTTGATTAAGAAGCTTACTCACTACTTTGATCATATGTATGTCAAAAGGAAAATCAATCACATTCTTGGGAGGGCATATACGATTCATGATGCAGGAGCATTTCACCTCCAAGATCAACCCTGTTGATTGGACCTAGGGGTCTTGAAATTTAGTAAGGGAGTGGGTTCCCTAAGCATGAATTATTGTAATTTCTATGTCAATTGAGTTCTAGAAGTCTCATATGAGATAGGGTTTATTGAGTTGAGTTTGTTTGTAATTGAATCTGCCTTGGTTTAGCAGATCTCGAAGGAATAGAGACCTAGAACCTAGGGATGGTTGAGGATATTGTGGATCTGAGAGAACCTAGGGATTATTGCATAATTTAGAGAGAGTGTTTAGGGTTTGAAACTTATTGAACAATTCAAACATTTCCCTTTATAATTTGTAAGCCTACGGACATCATAAGGATGATGGATGTGTGTGTTAGGACAAAGAGTGAGGAATTGAGTGTGTAAGAGGCCGAGTGTGGACAACATGCCAATTGAAGACCGACTGAATGTAAATCAGGCCCATAAAGTGAGAAGGCCTTTGTACAATTCATGTACAGATTTGTTAATAGAATCCCAATTTGTTTATATGGCGTCTTTGCGCATCAATGGAAAAAATGTGAGTATTTGAATACGTATCGGATCCTCTGTGTGTTAACTAGTGTTGTGTGTAGAGAAGAGTTGAATGTTGTAGGTTCTTCGTGTAGTAGAAGAAACAACAACCATCGATCGTTGATCACGGGAATAATCAACAATCTATATCGCACTAAGTGATATATACAGATAGAGGGGACTTAGGATCATTAGATCAAGTTCGAGATAAGTCATGACCGTCGGATAAAGACCATAGTAAATTCCTCGATTGAAGGTTCATGGTCATTCGATCTAGATGCAGAGAAAAGGTCTTTGTTATAGCATACCTTGGACACCGGAGGTCACAAGGTGTTTACAATTATAGAGATTATGACATCCGATAGTCCGATGGTAGAGTTAGATCTGGTCGTCGATTGCAGAGTCAGATCGATGGATGACAACCTTATCAGAACTTAGAAAAAGGAAGTTAACGTCTAAAGGGCATCATTGAAGGAAATATCTAAGCCATTAGATCTTGGCCGGGAATAACTTCGACCATCGATCTTATCGGATCAGAAGCCAACGAGTGGAGTAAATCTTGGAAATCTCGATAGTTCGAGATCTGACATGTGTGGCGTTCATCCATGGAGAAATAAATATCAACGGTGATCTGAGGTGCAGAGGAATGATGGAGACGAGATCGAACTGTCCATTCAAATAGGAGATCAAGGGTCTAGAGGAGATCATATCGAAGAAAGTGTTAGGGAGTTAAACTATTGGACCAGACCAAGATCAGAGTATGTGTAGAGGAAAAGTCTAGCAGTTTGATCCTGCAATACGTCAACACACGTATGCAACGACTCAGAGGGTGACACGTGGCCCATAAAGAAGACAACATGTGTCAATGTCCATTTGGAAATTGGAGCATGTGAAAGTCATGGATCAAGGTGACACATGGCAACCTAGTTGGAAGTGACACGTGGTAGCCTAGTTGGAAGTGACATGTGGCAAGTCCACGTGGTTGGGTGCCATGTCATATCAGGACCGAGATCTTGTTAGTGTATTAAGAGTTAGAAGCTCCGATGATCTGGTACCTGACATACGTCATGTCGATGTAGAGGTGTTCACATAAGGAGCAACACATGGAGGGGTAAGGTTCCAGGGTATTCAAGGTTCTACAGGGATCCACAATTTGCGTGGAGCTTGTGTAAAAGGGAAGATCGATGGTCCATAATAGAGTCGCGAGATCGACGATGATCGGGTCCTTTGTATTGACCGTTGATCATTTCATTTGATTAATGGATGAGATTTCATCATCCACTAGATCGAGCGAGAAGGAAGTATGTTCACATGTTTTGGAAAGTTGATGGTCAAAAATTTCGTAAGACCATGGTCTCCGGTGCATAGTCATGAAGAAAAATAACGCTAGAGTTGAGCACTTAAGAATTCAATTAGCGCATGATTATAGCGCTTGACCGTGGGAAAAAAAGAAAGGGCTTAGTGCCAAAGTACATGCACATAAACAAATGAGCGCTTGGTCGATGTAGGAGGTTTAACACATGGTCTTGAGCGCTATTGATTGTTGTGAATGGCAGAGAAGACAAAACTTTGTTGGAGGAGTATTTTTGGGCCCGTATAAGAATTGAGGGAAACTCGAGAGATTGTAGTTGCTGTAGAATTTGATTTTAAATTCTGTACCCATGGGAATTAAAGGTTAGGAGGTCATCAATTTGGTATGAGAGCCCAATTTTTCTCTAAAATAGAAGAAGGAAATCTGCAACAGAAGATTGTGCCGATAGTCAAAAAAAGGAATTAGATTTCGTTAAGTGTATTATTGTAGATTTGAGGCCATTACAACTAGAAGTAGAAGAAGTTTGGAAGACAAGATCTCAGAATAAGATCTTGTAGGCATTGAGACTGGTAATGTTTTAACTATGGTTATAAGAATTGTGATTGCAGGAAATAAAGCTCTTGAGTGAAGAGTTGTGGCAGAACCTTGCAACAACAAATGTTGTAGATGCTTTCGGCTGGAGGTTGGAAGTGAAGAAAACAATAGCATTTCTTAGAGGAACGTGAGTAGGTTCAGAAGCCAGAGAAGAGCAGAGGCGTTCTCAGAGGGTTCCAGTGGAGAGAACCAATGATACCAAAAGGACAAGTTCAAAGATATAACTTGGTGAGGTATTGTAACATGTTAAGGGGTAACTTGTTATTACAGAGGCTTGATGCAACTCACAATGGACAAAGGGAAGCTTGTAGATGAAAGAAGACAATGACTATTGATGGTCATTATAAAGGTTCATAAAGAAGCCACAACCAGAGGGAAGAGGATGCCAAAGTAGTTGGTAGGAAGATGAGTCAAGATGAGCTTGACAAAGAATTTACAGGAGATTGAGGAAGACCAAAGATATGGATGGATATTGAGAAAGAGGAAGGCTATATGGACTATTCAGAAATTGGTTGCAAGGAAGTTGGAGTACAGATTGAAAGTTTGGATAAGAGAAGAACTCGCATAAGTTGAGTATATAGGGTCCTTGGAGACATGACAAACAATTCACTTTTGTGAACCAGAGTAGGGAGTAATGCTTGGAGAGGAATATGAGGTTTAGAGTATAGACCTCATGAAGAACTTGGAAAGTTCATCTCAACATAAGAAGAAGACGCTAGAGGCACCTAAGGGGATTGAGAAGTCTCATTTTTTAAGATTGATGATTTGTGTATGATTGCAGGACTTACAGGTCATGGAGATATGAATTCAGTTGAAGCTATCCTAGAGGAGGAACTGCCTCATGAAGGCATGAGAAAGAGATAGATTCTGAATTCTGTCATGTTAGAGGAAGGGAAAACATTGTCTCTTGGAAGTTGTGAATGAGGAAGTTATGCATGTTCAAAGGATGCAGATGATGAGGATGCAAAGAGGAAGAATAGTTGCCTTGGATATACTTTAGAGGATGAAGTACACAAAATCTTGGTAAGGGCTATGCAAGGCTACAATGATGCAAGTCTGGAGCTTGCCAAGGAGGAGATCACAGTGGAGAATGATGATCATTGGTGCATGATCATGGAAAAAGTTATAAAATATTTACAATGAATCTATCATTTTAATAAATTCCATGAACATAATTTATTTGAGCAATCATGTACACTGAGCATGCAACTTAAGGATATGCAGTTTTATTTGCATACGTTACTATTTGATGAGAAATGTTCTCAAGAAGCCGAGAACATACAAAGAAGTGAAGACAAAGAAATGGCAGTAGCCATACAAAATTTATGTGGAAATTTGCAATAAACAAATTGAAACAATGGTGTGTACTAGCAGAGGACAAGACTGGACCTTGAGTTGGAGGAATTATGGAAGCATTTGATGAGGATTTTTAAGAGGAGATATCAGAGAAAGAAGAAGAAAAAAAACATGCCAATACAACTTACTAAAGAAAGCAGAGATGTTGCACAACAATAGAGTAAAGTATGGGATCTTGGAAGGTTGCAGATTACAACAAGGGAACAACAAAGTAACAAGATGAATGGTGAGCAACAACATGGGATTTGGGATCCAGGAGGACTTCAACAAATGAAGACTCATGATCAAGAGATCATGAACATTTTTTAACCTTGGGAGTCTGATGCAGGAGCATTTCACCTCCAAGATCAACCATGTTGATTGGACCTAGGGGTCTTGACATTTACTAAGGGAGTGGGTTCCCTAACCATGAATTATTATAATTTCTATGTCAATTGAGTTCTAGAAATCTCATATGAGATAGGGTTTGTTGAGTTGAGTTTGTTTGTAATTGAATTTGCCTTGGTTTAGCAGATCTTGAAGGAATAAAGACCTAAAACCTAGGGATGGTTGAGGATATTGTGGATCTGAGAGATCATAGGGATTATTGCAGAATTTAGACGGAGTGTTTATGGTCTAAAACTGATTGAACAGTTCAGACATTTCCCTTTTTAATTTGTAAGACTACGGGCATCAGAAGGACGGTGGATGTGTGTGCCAAGACAGAGAGTGAGGAATTGAGTGTGTAAGAGGTCGAGTGTGGCTGACAGGCCAATTGAAGGCCGATTGAATGTAAATCAGGCCTAGAATGTGAGAAGACCTTTGTACAATTCATGTACAGATTCGTTAATAGAATCCATATGGCATCTTCGCGCATCAATTGACAAAATGTGAGTATTTGAATATGTATTAGATCCTTTTTGTGTTAACCAGTGTTGTGTGCAGATAAGAGTCGAACATTGCTAGTTCGTCGCGCAACTGAAGTTACAACAGTCGTCGATCGTTGATCACTGGAAGGATCAATGATATATATCGCACTAAGTGATATATACAGAGAGATGGGACTTGTGATCGTTAGATCAAGGTTGATATAAGTCCTGACCATCGGATCAAGACCATAATAAATTCCTCGTTTGAAGGTTCATGGTCATTTGATCTAGATACATATCAACGATCTTTGTTATAGGGGATTGCGGACATCGAAGGTCACAAGGTGTTTACAATTGTAGAAATTTCAACATCGGATAGTCCCGTGGCATAGTTGGATTTGGTTGTCAATTGTAGATTCAGATCGACAGATGACAACCTTATCAGAATTTAGAAGGTACAAGGATGTTAACATCCAAAGGGCATCATTGAAGGAAATATATGATCCATCAGATCCTGGTCGGGAATAACCCTGACCATCGATCTTATCTCATTATAAGCCAACAAGTGGAGTAAAGCTTGGAAATCCTCACAATCCGACATCCGACATATGTGGCATTCATCCGTGGAGAAATAAAAATCAATGGTGATTTGAGGTGCAGCGAAGGCGTGATGGAGAGAAGATCGAACCGTCCATTCAAATAGTAGATCAAGGGTCCAGAGGAGATCAGATCGAAGAAAGTGCTCGAGAGTTAACCTATCGAACCATACCAAGATTAAAGTATGCACAGAGGAAAAGTTTGATAGTTCGATCCTGACATATGTCAACACATGTATGCAACCACTCAGAGGGTGACACGTGACCCTTAAAGAAGACAACACATGTCAGTGTCCATTTGGCAATTGGAGCATGTGAAAGTCACGGATCAAGGTGAAACGTGGCGACCTAGTTGGCAGTGACACGTGACAAGTCCACGTCAGCAGGTCCATTGGTTGGGTGCCATGTCATATCAGGACAGGGGTCTTGTTAGTGTATTAAGAGTTGGAAGCTTTGGTGATCCAGTGCCCGACATACGTCATGTCGATGTAGAGGCATCCACATAAGGAGAAACATGTGGAGAGGTAAGGTTCTAGGGTACTCAGGGTTCCGCGGGGACCGACGATTTGCGTGGATGTTTTCTAAAAGGGAAGATCGACAGTCCAGAATAGAGCCACGAGATCGACGATGATTAGGTCCTTTGTATTGACTGTTGATCATTTCATTTGATTAACGGATGAGATTTCATCATCTACCGGATCAGGCGAGAAGGAAGTATGTTCACGTGTTTTGGAAAGTTGGTGGTCTGACATTCCGGTAAGACCATGGTCTCCAGTGCATGGTCATGAAGAAAACTAGCACCAAAGTTGAGTGCTTAATAATTCAAGCGCATGATTATAGCACCTGACCGCGGGAAAGAAAGAAATGGCTTAGTGCCAAAGTACAGACGCATAAATGAATGAGGGCTTGGTTGATGTAGGAGGTTTAACGCCTAGTCTTGAGCGCTATTGGCTAGTGCGAATAACAAAGAACACAAAGCTCTATTGGAGGAGGATTTTTTGGCCTATATAAGAATCAAGAGCAGTTGGAGAGATTGTAGCTGCTGCAGAATTTGATTTTAAATTTTGCACCTGTGGGAATTAAAGTTCAGGAGGTCATCACTTCATGCAACTAAAAGGTATAATAGCCAAAATTTTCATTTGGAATCTTTCTTTTCCCATTCTTCCTCATATCTCAAGTCAAAAACTTGTTCTTGTGACTACAAATTATAGTTGGAAACTATGGGTTTGAGAGCATGCATGAGTCTATAACAAGTCAAGTGGTTTGGTGGAGGGTGGAATATAAGAAATCATTAATATTGGAGAGAAAAACATAGATGTAGATTGAGAAACGAGACCGGGGTAACATACAAACCCATTGCCCACATGTATTTATTGATGTTTC
The DNA here is from genome assembly GCA_032191745.1 of Picea mariana. Taxonomy (NCBI): domain Eukaryota; kingdom Viridiplantae; phylum Streptophyta; class Pinopsida; order Pinales; family Pinaceae; genus Picea; species Picea mariana. Next base: position 7,846 of record JASDQU011442524.1, on the reverse strand, counting down.
ATTGTGTTTTGAGCTAGATACTAATACTAAGTTTCCTTAGATGGAAATCAACAACTCGTGGACTCTTTTGCTTGCACTAGAGCACTTGATGTACTAAAATTCTTGGGGGACTATGTAATAGAGAAGGGAAATTCCTGAGTTGGTGTTCCGATTCATTGAGAGGAAGAAGTTGATGGTTGATTGAAGGTTGGTGAGGTGCTTGGAGTACCCTGTCGGGTGGGAATTGCTTGAGTTAAGATTATTGTGGGTTGCGTTGAGCGAGAAATAGAGCCCAATAGCTTTCCTTGGTGCTTATGGTCTCATAGCCTAGCTTGGGGGTGGCATCTACAAAACATCCCTATGGTGGGGAGGTGAATCGCTCCTCTGCAGACTATTTGGTGGATAAACATTTGAGAAAAGAAATTTATTCTTCTCTATCTTTTTATGGATCATCTATATTTGTATATTTCTCATTTACTTCCTTGAATTCTATTTCTATGTGAACTCCATCAATGGACTGGTCTAGTTGAAGGAAACCCTATTAATATAGTATTTTAAGAATTGGGATGGCTTTTTATTATGAAATATGTTTACACACTTATTTTTGCATATAATTGCGTTGACATTTGTTAGGTGCCATTGAAAGTAAAATTTGATTCATTATTAACAAATTTCACTAGTAAATGAGGAAAAATTCCATTTGGTTGCCCCATTGGCCAAGGGTGGCAGTTTGTGCACATTACAAGATTTCCTCAAATGGGACACAAGTTACCAACCAAAAATATTGCATATGTGTGTACATTTTTCTTAATAGCTAAATTTTATGAATAATTTTTGAAGTCATGATTGTTAAAATTTAATTATACATCAAAACTGAGCTCTTTCAGCTCCTAAACATAGAGTAATTTGATAAGCATTTTTTTTTCATTTTCCAAACATGCATTTTGACCATTTTACCCCCCACCCCACTTAACAAACATTTAGAAAGTCTTAAAAAGTATTTTTTTTCCAAAAACATGTAATATTTTTTCTCCAATAAAATATAATACCAATGTCGTTTTTCAAACATGAATTTTAAAGTTATATGCATTAGCCAAAAGTACCAATGTTTTTTTTAATATATGCATATAGTCAATGGGGCCATGATTCATTGGGAGAATTGATCAAATACTAAGTTGTTCACCATGATTCCATTCTTGTTATGGTTTGATAATAGAGATTGAATACCGCAACTATGCCAAAATTACAATCTAAATAAAACTTGAACATGGAGGTATATTCAAATACACCAAGAAATATACTTAGATAAAATTTCTATATTAAATCCCAAGGAGGTTTTGAAGTTTTGAATGTACATGAAGTAGCATTACAAATTTTATAGTGTTAGGAGAGCAAGGAATTCTCAATGATAATTATAAAAATAGTTCGAGATGTATTCCTATTAAAACTTGCAGCAATGCTCACAAATATTCTTGATGATTCATGTAACTCCAAATGAAAAATATAGCTACTTGTGTCATTTAAGTGATACATATTAATACTTCCTAAATTTTGCACGACACCATAAGATTCCTTATGTTCCAAAATGGATCTACATAATTACCATATGGATTTATTGATTTTCTATAATTGGAAATATAGTATTTGGTACCTTTAAGCACTTTTTGCGTCAAATATTAAAAATTGCACTTACAGACACAAAAAATAAATCCTCTTTTGAGGGTAAAAAAGTGGAAATTTGGGGTTCCTGGCTTTGGAAACTTATGTCTTGTGATGTTTTACTTCCATTCTACATGTCGATAGATTTCCAATAGTGCTTTGTTTTCATCAAATAGAGTTTGCATATGAGAGTTATGCCCCCGAGAAGGTAACAATATTCCAATTATTCCTTGGATGTCCAAGTGGAAGCCATGCACACTCACCATGATTCACCCATGAGGAGTTGTAACAAGTGAGAATCTACTAGATGTTAGAATAATAGGTGTGCTCGTTTCACCATAGACAATATCTCAATATTGTCACCCAACGATAGGCACAAATGCCACCCCCAAGCACCTTAACCTTGACAGACAGAATAATTCTAGAAGCAAAATCTAGAACTAGTAGCTAACCAAGGTAGCGTACCTATCTCCAGAGCTACCGTACCTAGCAAAAATTCCAAACTATAACCAAGCAGAAAGTCCAACCATAACCAAACATAAATTCCAACCATAACCAAAGACCAAGTCACCACTACAGTCGCTGCAACTCTCCTCCAGTCATGCGCACCATTAGTCCTTATGCAGTTGTGAGAGAGTGAGTGCAAATGAGCTCAAGCACCCTCTATTTATAGTCCTCCAAGTGACCTAACTGGGTCAACTTCTTCTTCTGGAGGCTAATAACTTAATATAATATATTCTCTTGACATGACTTGTCTTCTAGGGTTATTAACCAACTATTTAGGGTTTCTATTGCTTCCTGAAATATTCTAGTCTCGTCAAAGGTTACATGTAGAGGTTAATACCTCCTGCAACTACCGTAATAACAACACTCCCTCCTAGATAGGGAGGTATTACATGCAATGGTATTGAGCACAAACAAACCATTCATCTGGTAACAACACCAATAGTCACACATGCTATCAAATAATCAAATTACGGGCACCATCATCACTATCGATCTAGATAGTCTCCATGGAAATCAAAATGCCATCCAATAGAACACAATTGTGTCTATCCATAATAGTATGCAACTACTATCTAGTGGTACACAACCACTTCTAGTAGCACACAACTACTAACCAGTGACCCATAGTCACTACTGGTGGAGCACATCCACCATAGTAGCATACAAGTACTGTCTAGAGACATACAATGTCTACAACAATCATATCATCTGATATCAACCTGCATAACAATATCATGATACAAACTAATTCATCTGGACCATTCTTCCACTCACATCTGTGAGATTCTGAAGAGCATCTGCCCTCAGAAAGTTAGACATCAGCCACGGGATTTCTGGACTATTCTTCTCAAGCATAGACGAATAATTGTCCTTGATTTATGAACTTGGACCATTCTTCCGACACTAATCACAATGTAACTTGGAGATAATGAGTCTTCCCTAGGGAATGACTATCCCTGATTGCTGAACCTGTACCATTCACCTAGATGGGCCATTCTTCTGGCACTAATCACAGCGCAACCTGGAGAGAATGAGTTTGCCCTAGGGAATGACTGTCTGGACCATTTCCTACGGAAATGACTGTCCTGCACCAACCTCCTATAAAGGACCATTCTTCAAAACTACTCACAACTGTGAACTTCAAAAGAATCACTGCTTGGAGAGGAAGACCATTCTGCGTGACCACTACTCAGATTGATTGCCAAGAAGAATGACTATCCTAGACCATTCCCCCACACTAGACACGAGGGCAATCATTGTCTATCGTACATCAACAATCTATCGAACCATTTTCATTACAAAAATGAATGTCCGCTCTGGACCATTTTCCAAACTGGAAAATGATTGTTCGTCATAAATCTTGGGCCACTTTCCGGACTGGAAAGTGACTACCCAACTTGGACTATTTTCCGAACTGGAAAATGACTGCCCATATATCAATAACATATTAGTGCTCCCTCCAAACCTAGGAGTAATCACTTCTCTTTCTAATAAGGAAGTCATCTCCACGAGTCCCATCTTGTCCCTTAAGTACGCAAACTTTTCATCTTGGATAGAGGCTTTACCAAAATATTTGCTATTTGCTCATCTGTGGAGATATATTGGAGAACGACTTCTCCCCTCTGGAATTTATCATGGAGAAAATAATGCTTGATCTCAATGTGCTTCGACCTGTCATGGAACATCGGGTTCTTTGAAAGCTTCACACAACTTTGATTATCTCAATATATCACGGTCAAATCCAACATCTGATGAAAAAGTCCAGAAACCAGCTTACAGAGCCACATTGCTTCCGTACAAGCATCACAAGCTGCAATATACTTTGCTTCTGCAGTGCTGAGTGCAACAAACTTTTGTTTCCTGGTAGCCCATGATATCGTGACAAAGCTCAAACTGAAATAGATCCAAGAAGTACTTCTTTTGTTATTTTCACTACCTGCCCAATCTAAATCGATAAATCCATGCAACTGTATATCATAACTCAAACATCCCATGAAAACATTTCAAGGCATGCTTTGCAATTATCTAATGCTCATGTCTGGGTTCCACCTGGAACTGGCTCAACATGTTCACAACAAAGGAAATGTTCGGCCTGATATTCATCAAATACATCAAGGAGCCAATCAACTATCGATATAGAGACGAGTCTTCTGAATCAGAGTCTCTCAACTTCTTCAAATCTGTCATCGTGGGTGTTTGTTATGGATTTGCAATCCATCATCCCAAACTACTGAATAACGATTTTGATGCACTTCCTCCGTCATAGGAAGTTTTCACCACACTTCTGCTATATATGAGATGCTCTGCATCAAGTTGCTTGAATCCATGCAAGGTCTTCTTCCATCTGCATACATGAGTCTCTTTCTGGTATACCACAAAACCTTGAGGTTGCTCTACATAAGATTCTTCCTCAATTTCTCTATTGGGAAGAATAGTCTTTTACATCCAACTGGTGTAAACTCCAATCCATGGATATTGCAAGAGATATAATGGTTTGGATAGAGGTATAGTTGGTTTGCTGGAACAAGTTGTCATCTTAGTCTTCTCCCTCCTTCTGGGAGAATCCTCTAGTTCCGAATTTCTCCTTGTATCTATCAATGCTTCCATTTATAAGTATTTTTCACAATTTCTCACATAAATTGTTCTTCATCACAACTTCCTTCCATTCCTACTGCTACACTGCTTCTAGTGGGTTCAAACCATGCTGGTAGTCTTATGATTTTAGGTATGGTAACTGTTTCAATTGATTGTTCTATATTTTCTTTCTTTCTTGGAATCTTCATGTTCTTCCTCATGTTTCTCTTCAACTTTGGGGTCCATAGAGTCTTCTATAGATTCCATGCCCTTGATTTTTGAAGATTCCAACTTCTTCCTTTCATCATAAGAATGTAGATGGACAACCAAGGATACTCAAAGCTTCTTTTCGAAGAAGACTTTTTCTAGAGTCAAATTGAACACATGTTGCTTATCATCACTGCTACTTCCAATTATGATCATGGATATATACTTCATAATTTTCACAGATTATTCAATGGATCATATCATTGTGGATTAACTCCCTCCTAATCTCGACTTCATGCCCGAATGAGCAATATGCATGCTCTTCTTTAGAAATTCTGCAATAAGCTCCCTCCATCTGAGAGAGTCCATGCTTCTATTTGCATCCTTCTTGCTTTATGTAAAGTCTCACAAGTCTATTCTAGTTTCCTCTTAATCATTGACTTCTTTATGGTCTGACTCCTTCCGGATCTCTTCAAGTTTGGTTCTGATTGCGACAGTTGTTACTTATATACTATTTTAATAGCTTCCACAGGGATTGTCACCAAAAATTGTTAACGTACTTCATCCTTTTCAAATACATTACTAGTAGTCATCATAATGGCAATCCTTATCTTGTTCTTCTTCCATGTTGTTTTCATTGACACTAATCATCTTATCTTTCAAGAAATAGATACACATGATATGTCTAGGAACTATGTAAACATGGTATGTACAAGGACAATGTTATAGAAGAAGATTGTTACCTTGACTAAAAGAAAAAGTTTGCTTCATCCTGCTTGAATTTCTTTGAGGGTCCCTTTTCTTTGGCAACTGTTGCTTCGTGTGTTTCCTTCCTTTTCTTTAACTCGAGACAATGGTTCCCGTAGTGACCATATTTTCGACAGTTGAAGCATTGTATTTTTGACATATCCTTTTCTTGATTTGGTTTCTTCCTTGAGCCAAACTTCTTATTCTTGAATTTCTTGAACTTTATTGTGTAGGCTTGATCATCATCTTTCTTTTGGGATTTCTCTTTTGCGCTAATCCTGATTCTTCTTGTGCACAACAAGTCCAAAGTTATTCAAATGTGGGATACTTCGTTCGTGTGTTCATGCTTGCGAAAAATGCATCCCATGTCTTGGGAAGACCATTAAGTACAATATTTACTAGTTCGTTTTCTGAAATGATTTTCTCAATAGCTTGTATTCGATCTCTTAATTGAGAGATTCTTACAAAGTATGATGTTATGGTGTCATCATCATTCATCTTCAGGTCATGGAGCTCATTCTTCAGACTCATTACTTGTCTAATATTTCTGACTGAGAAGAGGTTAGTTAGAGCATCATACATCTTCTTGGATGAGTAAAGATGAGAAATGTAGGGTATCAAATGGTCCTTTACAGAGTCCACTATGATATTCATAGCGTTGATGTCATTGTCCTTGAACTTCTTCATAACTACAACGTTATGGGGTTCCTTCTCTTTTTCTGCTTCAAATTGTGGTTCCATGATCTTGCCTTTCACGATATCCAACACTTTATTCTTGGCAATCATGAGGTCAATCCTTGTCTTCCATGCTCTGAATTTAGAAGCCCCTTCTAATTTGTTTTATGACTTCATAGAGTAAGTCATGGTTATTTTTACTTGGTCAACCTTTGACTTTGATCAAAAACTCAAACTTGATGCCTTGACTTACTGATAGTATCAAGAGGTGTGCTAGGCTAGGGCACACTAGGTTATCCATGAATTAGGTCAAGCATTTCACTTAAGGTTCCTTAACACGAGGGTTAGGGTTTCATCCCTGCAACAAAATTTTGATTGCAACTGCAAATGCAACTGAGCAAATCCTCTTAATCTACCTTCCAGTGGTTAGACTGTCTGAAGATAGTGTGGGCCCATAACCTGTTAGAATAATAGATGTGCTCCTTTCACGTAGACAATATCTCAATATTGTCACCCAACCATAGGCACAAATTCCACCCCCGAGCACCTTAACCTTGACAAACATAATAATTCTGGAAGCAAACATAGTTACCAACTTAACGAGAACTCTACAAAGTTCTTGTTTTTTTGGGGGTCAAGTTTTTTACCTCGTTTTTAAAAATGGTGCTACCGGTAGCACCCCCCTCCCTTTTTAAGTGGTATTTTTATATTTTAAATTTTCTGATACATAAGGTTTCCACTTTTTTTTAAATGCTTGTTTTTTCATTTATTTTCAAATTATTCAATTTTTTTTTCTCAACAATGTTTTTCCATCTATTTTCAAACTTTTCTATTTTTGTTTTTTATTTTTTTATTCAATGGTGTTTTTAATCATATTTCCATGCTTCATCCAATGTTAAAAATGTTGTACACCATTTATTTTTTTTAAATTGAGATTTTTCATATAATTATGTGTCCTTAATCAAGTTATGGTTACATAATTTTTAAATATAGTGGAACATATCATTTTTAACACATTTTTTAATCTTTACTTCAATATATAGAAAATAATAGTAGTTAAATAATACTATTTTTAAATATTTAGCAAAAAAATATATATATATTTTTTTTTTATCAATTAAAAACTAAAAAAATAAGAAAATTAAAAACAAATTTATATTAAAAAAAACCATTGAAGAAAAACATTAAAACTAGAGGAAAATAAAACCATAATATATATATATAGAGAGAGAGAAAATGAGAAAAAATTAAGAAAAAAGGTAAAAAAAAAATTATAACCCAAAAAAACTTTAAAAAATGAAAAAAAACCCAAAAAATTAAAAACAAATATATAAAAACCGCAAATTAAAAAACCTAAAATAAAAATTTTAATACAAAATTTAAAAAAAGATTAACAAAAATAAGTTAAAAAACCTTAAAATTACAACAATAACAAAAATAAAATTTATATAAAAAAGCTTAAAAAATAAAATTTAAATAAAAATAAGTTCATAAATAT
>JASDQU011442523.1:3187-15312 GCA_032191745.1 Picea mariana | reverse complement strand
GGAATTCTCAGGACTGGGGGATTATGCCCAATAATTTTGGAATAAAGTGGGTTGTAACTTTATTATAGTGATTTTTGATGATTTTTTGGGTAGTTTTGGATATTTTTGGCTTTTTTGAGCCCTATCAAGATCCTCGATCCGATTCTAGATCAAAGGTGCATAAAGTATTCCTAAAGTACTCAGAGGGATCTATGGCCATATCCACCACTGGCTTGGGAATCTAACACATCCAACAGAAATACCAACACAAGCCTCAGAAGGATGAGAAGAAAAGAGGAAGAAAATCCACCCAGAAATGCATACAGGAAATCAGTCACTTCATGGTAAACTCAGGTCAGATACATCTCATCTCTGATAGCTTTCCACCTCTCCCCTCTCTATCCTCATCATGAAGCTCATCTCTTGGAATATACGCGAGCTCAATGATCGTATTAAGCAAAGGCTTCTATGAGATTGTATTATAACATAACAACTTGATATTCTTTTACTTCAAGAAACAAAACGTGATTGGGAAGAAATGAATCACATCCTCTCCAGATGCTGGAAATAGGGGAAAATGATGACCATCAATTCCAAAGGTGTGGTTGGTGGCTTTGCCATCCTAATGAAGCCCAATAGTATTCTACTCGAGAACTTCTTCATTACTAGTTAGATGATCTCAGCGAAATACCGACTCATTGGCTCCAATAAACTAGTCTTCCTTACAAATGTTTATGGACCAGCCACCCTAGGGGACAAGGTCAACTTCATTCAGAATATGTATCAGATGGCTAATCTCACCATCGATCGTATTTGGATACTGGGGGGGGGGACTTCAATATGGTCTTTATCCAAAAAGATCTTTTAAATGACAATGGTTGAGTTATTATGCATGTGTTTATCAACTAATTAGGAAGTTGAATGAAATAAGGAAGAATTAAAGAGGAAATGTAACAACTATATACACATATACATATATGAAATGAAGCATAAACAATAGCAAACCATAAAACCAATGTGATAATGGAGTTCGACAATCTCGCCTATGTCTCTAGGCCTTGTCTTAGTGGGATTTATTATTTCTATTCGAAGATTTAAATGTACATCATGAAGGTGCCAATAGATTACAACAATGATTTGGTTTTTTTCTACTAGATCTCATGAACCCATCAAAAGAAACGACACTGAAATTGGATGACTGGAGCTCCCAGAAATGGCCCGCAAAGGTGCACTCCTCAATATCTTCCCTGCATGACAATGGCTTTCGCTCAACAATTCGGCAGCAAAAACCTGTTCTTAACCTCCTCCTATGGCCTCAAGAAGGCCTGATTTATATAGATCTGAAGTTGGTATCCGTCTCCCAACTTTCCCCCAAGTTCTGGCCTCAAAAAGGGCCCAATATCCCCCTAAAAGAGCCAAAAATCTCAAAACACAGTTGAACAAATCCAAAAAAACTTAACATATGGTATAAAAACCACTTTTGCAAAATATTAGGGTGCAACCCCTCTTCCGTTGGCCCCTGATCGTATGGAAGGTGGCCATGTGGCCTTGCACTATGGCACTCCTTTGATGGCCCCTCCGTTCTGTTTGGCACTGGGTCACATGGCTTGGCCATGTGGCCTCGCCCTAGTCTTACATGCGCTCCAAACCGATGTAGTCTAGGTTTATCCCCTGATGGAAAGGTCCGGGGTTTAGCACCTTGGTCGATGGGCTATCCCAACCGACCGGGTATTAACCCACATTAAACACACCAAACAAAAGCACCTGGGGCATATGGTAATAACTCACATGCAAAGCAAGGAACTAAGAGCTAATGGTCCAGTTAAAATGTCGTGCCAAAATACAAAGGTAAGATCATATGTGATGTGGTTGTATGGATGTCCATCGACGACTAGGGGCTAGGAACCATCCCTCTTTCTCTGCCATTCCAAACCACATGCACCTTAAATAAAATCCTTTCCATGTAGTGTTAAGACCTACCATGAGGGTGGGCTGGCTAGCCCGACCTTGCCAAGCGTTAACCTGGAGCTAAGGTCACAGGTTCAAAACCCCCATGCTCCATAAATTTTTCCACCAACGAACCAGTCAAAGGGTGCCACATGGCACCATACCATACGCTGAGAGATTTGCCACTTTTCAATGATTCATTCATCCACCTATCTTCTCGATCAACATACTTTCCCAGTCACCATCTACCACGTGTCACCCTTGCAGTGGTGACACGTGTCACTCTTGGACTGGTCCACATGTACCTTCCCAACACATCATCTGTCCGTATGCCCAATCATCCTACCACATTAGTTGTATGAACCCTACCACATCATTGCCAACTATTCCTGCCATGTCAGTTGTATGGTCGTACGACCTATATAGTCAGCTGCCACGTGGCACTGTACGAACTGTACAGTTATCATTTTTTTTACTTGTTTGGAAAAATGAATAGATTGCCATATCAAGAGCATACAATGTTCGTTTGAGCTCGTTCAAGTTGCATTGGGTTCGTATTGATGAGGCCTACGCACATATCTTTTGTTAAGTCATTCTAATAATTTTTTTATTTTTAGGCCTTTCTGAGCCCCATCAAGCTCCTGGATCCAAATATGGATCACAACTCCCCACTAAGGACCTTTTGGTCCCAAAAAGATTACTGACTAGTCAACAAGCTCGGGATAGGCCACCCGACTTGTTCTCTATCTTTGAATTTTGTCCTGTGCACCTGTCTCATCAATATCAACTGTAAACAAATCATGACAACTGACAACATATTGTTAACCATTTGTACCCTGTCACATCTTACTGAAGCCACTATCATCCATGTACACAACATAACTAATGTTAACATCAAAAATATGATTGCAAATCAGTTGTTATGTTTTTAATATTTGCACGACATTAGCTTATCTTGAAGCAAACTGTGATTGATTTTCTATTCTACAATCATCTCATGTTCTTGCTTAAGATCTATTATTACTCGATTTGAAACAATTATAGGTGTGTTTCTTGCTTGAGATTCCTTTCTTAATTGTTCCATAGTTTGAAGAGTTTCATTTGCCTTTACAAGATGAGCATGAACCACATAATCTTGACCTGCTTTGGTTAAATAATATTGATTCTTTGTCCTGTAGAAGAATGATTTATGATCATACAAGTATGGACTTCCTAAGACCATTCCACATTCACTGAGTGGCACCACATCACATGTTACCTCGTCCACAAACTTAGATGAAATTGCAAATTTTAATGTGCATTGCTTTGTTATGTGCATTTGATGATTGTTTCTTATCCATTTAAGTGTGTAAGGTTTATGATGTATCTGTGTTTTTAATCCTAATTGCTTAACCAATTCCTCTGAAATTAAATTATATTGAGATCCACTACCTATCAATGTGTCAACCTTAGTGTGCCTCATGATGACCCTGATGTGAAACAAGTTACTTCTATAATCAAATCCTTCACCAATTTTACCTGTCATACCAACCAATGAGACTTTAGATTCATCACCTAAATATGATCCCAAGTCTGTGGGTCGTGTTGCTGCTGCAATTGTTTGCCTCCCTTTCTTTTCTTTGAACCACTTTGGTCTCTTCTTGGGATGAAATTTCCAACAACGATCCTCATCATGCCCCTCTTTCTTGTAATGCTTGCAAGAGAGCTTCTCTTCATTTCTCATCACTACATTTTCCTTTTTTCCATGCCACTTCCTTTTGTCCTCTTTCCTTGAAGACAATTCCCCTGATATACCAACACATGTTTTCCCTGCTTCAATGTATGTCGCTTGAACATAAATCTCATCAAGATTAGTTGGTACAAACATGAATACAATATTTCGAATATTTGCAGGTAAACCTCCTATATACTTCATAAGAGTTTCTTGGGTATGTAAAGGAATATCTAACATCAATATCATTTTACGAAAGCCATCTGTGTATTCTTGCACTGTTTGTCTTTTTCTAAGTTTTAAATATTGCCATTCAATTAATGCTTTCTCTTTATAACCCAAAGGATAGAATTGCTTTCTAAGTGCAGAAATAAAACTTTGCCATGATGGAAATACATTACCCACTTGTTGTGTGCCATTTTGCAACATGCTTTGCCACCAGATGAGTGTTGTGCCTACAAGTCTAAGGGATTCCAACTTGATCTGAGTTGCCTTATCCTTGATCTGTTGCACACTACAATAAACCTCCATATGTCTAAGCCAATTGTCAAGCCTATCTGCATTAACTTCACCATCGTACATGGGTAATTCAAATTTAACATCAAGTTTTAATAAAGGCATTTCATTCTTATGTTTATGGACATGTTTCTTTGCAGTGATTTTAGAGCTTGAACTTGAAGAAGAAGGAGAAGAAGGAGGTGAGCATGGAGGTGAAGGAGGAATTTGAGGAGTATCCTCTCCTTCTTCACTTTGTCCTTTTGAAGATTCACCCAGATTCAGTCGCTTCCATTCCAAGTAATCCTCATACAAAACCTTCATCATCTCCCACATGGCGAAGAAAGTTTTTCGAAACTCTTTCTCATATTGAGAAAGTCTCTCTTTTGATGCCATATTCTTGCTTTGAGAAGTTATCTTTCTCAATCCAATCAATGGATTCTCTTCAACAAGCTCGCCTTCACCATGAAGTATATTTTCCCTAGTTAACATGCAAAACTCAAATCCAAACATCAACTAGCTCTGATACCACTTGATCCGAAAAGATCTTATAAATGACAATGGTTGAGTTATTATGCATGTGTTTATTAACCAATTAGGAAGCTGAATGAAAGAAGGAAGAATTAAATAGGAAATGAAACATCCATATACACATATATAGATATAAAATGAAGCATAAACAACAACAAACCATAACACCAATGTGATAATGGAGTTCGATAATCTCGCCTACGTCTATGGGCCTTGTCTCAGTGGGATTTATTATTTATGTTAGAAGATTTAAATGTACATCATGAAAGTGCCAATGGATTACAACAATGAGATGGTCTTGTTTTTCCAGATCTCATGCACCTGTCAAAATAAACGAAACTAAAATCGGATGATTGGAGCTCCCAGAAATGGCCCGCAAAGGTGCGCTCCTCAATAGCTTCCCTGCATGACAATGAATTTGGCTCAACAATTTAGAAGCATAAACCTGTTATGAACCTCCTCCTATGGCCTTAAGAAGTCCTGATTTATATAGATCTGAATTTGGTATCCATATCCCAACTTCCCCCCAAGATCTGGCCTCAAAAAGGGCCCAATATCCCCCAAAAAGGGCCAAAAATCTCCAAATACAGTTGAATAAATTAAAAGAAATATTAACATATGGTATAAAAACCAATTTTGAAAAATATTGGGGCACATCCCCTTTTCCGTTGGCCCTTGGTCATATGGAAGGTGGCCATGTGGCCTCGTGATTTGGCGCTCCTTTGCTAGCCCCTTCGTTATGTTTGGAACTGGGTTACGTGGCTTGGCCATGTGGCCTCGCCCTAGTCTTACGTGCAATCTAAATCGATGTAGTCTAGGTTTATCCCCCAATGGAAAGACTCATGGTTTAGCACCTTGGTTGGCAGGCTAGCCCGACTAACCATGTCTTAACCCACATTAAATGTGCCAAACAACAACACCTGGGGCATATGGTAATAACACCCACTCAAAACAAAGAACCAGGAGCCAACGATCCAGTTAAAATGTTGCACCAAAATACAAAGGTAAGGTCATATGCGATGTGGTTGTATGGATGTCCGTCGGGAACTGGGGGCTATGCCCCAACCATATTTCTCTGCCATTCCAAACTACACACACTTTAAATATAATCCCCACCATTTAGTGTTAATACCTACCATGAGGGCGGGTTCGCTAGCTTGGCCCTACCAAGGCATTAACCCGGAGCTGAGGTCGTGGGTTCAAAACCCCTGTGCTGCATAAATTTTTCCACCAGGGAACCATTCAAAGGGTGCCACATGGCAACCCATGTTTGGGCCACGTGGCACCGTACCATACACCGAGAGCTCTGCCACTTTTCAATGCTTCATTCATCCATGTGTCTACCACTTGTCTGCCCGGTCAGTGTACTTTCCTAGTCACCGTCTGCCACATGTCATCGTACGGGCGTACCACATGTCACCCTTTTAGTGGTGACACATGTCACTCTCAGATTGGTCCACCTGTACCTGCCCGACATGTCATCCGTCTGTATGCCCAATCATCCTGCCACATCAGCTGTACGGACCCTGCCACATCATCACCAATTATGCCTACCGCGTCATCTATATGGCTGTATGACCTATACAGTCAGATGCCACGTGGAACTATACAGACTATATGGACTGTACATTCATCATTTTTTTTGCTTGTTTGGAAAAATGAACATATCTCTATATCAGGAGCATACGGTGTTCGTTTGAGCCCATTCAAGTTGTGTTGGGTTTGTATCAATGAGACCTATGCACATATCCATTTTGAATCCATTATGAGAACTTTGATTTTTAGGCCTTTCTGAGCCCCATCAAGCTCCTGGATCCAAATCTGGATCAGGTCTACCACCTAGAAGAGAAAAGGGGTGGCACTCGCAGACTCGAGGTAGAAATTGGACACTTTTAGTCTCTAATCGATAAGCTCAATCTCATAGATCTGGAAACCCAAAATGGCGTCTTCACCTAGTCAAACCAACGTTCAGGCTCCCAACAGGTTGCGTGTCGGCTGGATCGATTCCTCATATAAAAAACCCTCTTGATGGATGGCCTATCGATGCACGGTAACATCTTGGATACCTCTTTCTCTGACCACTAGCCTATACATCTCTCAATGGACATCTCTAGCTCTCTTGGATGAAATCCCTTTAGATTTGAGTGTTTTTGGCTCAATCACCTAGAGTTCCAAGCCTTGGCTTTGAAATGGTGGAGGGAAGTTGCCATCTCTCATGGTTCCAAAATGTTCCAATTTCAACAACGACTAAAAACTTTTAAGTAAATTCTTAAGATTTGGGACAAACAAAACTTCAGGAATATTTTTGAAGCCCAAAGAAACCTAAACGATCAAATGAATATCATCCAGATCTAAATTAGGAATCATGGCCTCATGAAGGATCTGAAAGTGCAGGAAACTCTACTCAAACAAAAGTTGGAGGAAAGGTGGTCTCAAGAGGAAGTTATGTGGAGGCAAAAATATTGAATACAATGGCTTTAATAGGGGGAATAAAATACCAAGTTCTTCCACCGAGTGACAATCCAATGTAAACACAAAAATCACATCATGCTCTTGGTTATGGAGCAAGGTAAAATTCTCCAAAAACATCAAGATATCAAGCAGTAACGAGTGTCTTATTACCAGGATCTGTTGTCTGAGCCCCCTATTGAAAGATCCCTCGACATAAAAAATATCACCCAACACATTCCCAATCTCATAACTCAGGAGCAGAATGAATCTCTATCCATACCAATCACGATTGAAGAATTATACTTATCTCTGCAAGACACCCTCGAAGGCAAAGCTCCAGGTCCACACGACTTCACGACGAACTTCTTTCAGTTTTACTGGCCCATGATTCAAAAGGAAGTATGGGACATCATCAAGGATTCTCGCATCTATGGTCAAGTTCTCCTTGCTCTTAATGCCACTTTCCTAACCCTTATCCCCAAAAAACAACAAGTCACTATGCTAAAAAATTCATACCAATTTCTCTCTGCAATGTAATTTATAAGTTGTTAACAAAAGTGATCGCCCGACACATCAAACTGCTCCTGCCCCTCATCATTTCCCCCAAGCAACCAGAATACTTTGAAGGCAGGAAAATTCTCGATAATGTCATCCTTTCCCATGAATTCATACACTCTCTTCAGAGTATGGGTACTCCAGGTATGTTATTAAAGTTAGATCTCTCAAAAGCTTTTGATAAACTAAGCTAGGCTTACATGAAATCTGTTCTTCTTGCTTTTGGTTTTGCTACGGATTGGGTAGACTAGATTCTAAATATCACCTCTTCTACTTTCTTCTCCATTATAATCAATGGTGTTCCTTCCTGCCCCTTCTTACCCTCTCGTGGAATACGGAAAGGGGATCCTTTTTCCCCCTTCCTTTTCATCATTGTGGCATAAGGGCTCAACCGCTTCATCAAAGCTTCCATAGCAGATAATTATCTAGTTGGACTCCCCGTTCATGTCATGGATCCCCAATCTCCCATAACTATTTTGTTGATGGAACCCTAATACTCAGTTCCTCCACCATCCATGAAGCCCTTCGTATTGCCTGTATCCTTCAAACTTTCTGCACAGCCTCAGAAATGGACATAAATAGAGAAAAATCCCATATCTTCTTTTTTAACACCGATATACTTGTTCAGCTTCATATCACCAACATCTTGGGCTTCATGTATATCTCCCTTCCATCCAAATATCTTGGCATTCCTCTTATTAATAAATCTCTTCGAAACATCTCTTGGGAGGGGCTCTTGTCATCCATGGGAAAAAGAATCTCCTCCTGTACCTTTCGAATGCTCAACCTTCCTAGTTGCCTCATCCTCCTCAAGTCCATCCGTCAAACCTTTCCTATTTATTCCTTCTCTGCTTTGGCTGCCCCCAGCTTTATTCTTACAACCATCAAGACCCTTCAAAGAAACTTTCTTTGGAAGGGAGAAAAGATGAGATGAAAAATAGCTTTGATCAGCTGGGAAATGATTTGCAAACCAAAATTAAAAGGAGGTCTTGGCTTAAAATACCTAACCATTATGAACAAAGTTTTCAGTGCAAAGATTTGCTGGAGATGGTTAAAGTGACCTAAGGACCTCTGGGCCAGAATGTGGAGGAAGAAATATGTTACACATATTGCGGAAAACCAACTCATCAGATGGGATGAAAACACCCCAGGCTCCCTGATCTGGAATGTTGCAAGACAAGGCCACTCTCTGATTGCAAATCATGCTTTCTGGGAAATATGAAATGGAAGGACAACTTCCTTTTGTCATGATTCGTGGAAAAAATGGCCTTCCTTAATGCATAACTCTATGGAAGAGAATATTGTTTCCCCTACCACACAGGAAGATCTAATCATAGTCGCAGAATATTTCCAAGAGGACCCCCCTGGCACAACTTGGCATCATTGGAAGTCCACTCCCACATAACTTCATGCTCTAGCGCACATGGATCTTCAAACTTGGCATGAGTTGAATTATTCTAGAAAAATTCAAATTTTTCAAGGATATGACATCCTAAGATGGGGGCACTCCTCGCGAGGAACCTTCACCATCAAATAGGCCTATAACACAAAGACAACCTCACACTTTCTCCCCCAAGAACTTGTTTGGGAAAAATTATGGTCGATCAATAAAAAAAATAAGAACCTTCCTTCAACTGGGAAAATCTCACCAAAAGAGGTTTTTTCGGGCCCTCCATCTGCTCGCTTTGCTAGAAAGATTCAGAATCTCAAAATAATATGCTCAATCTTTGCTCCTATAGTATGCAAGTCTGAGAATATTGTCCTTTAATCATGCGCACCACGAGCCACAAACAAGAAGGGATCAAGGAAACCTTAGAATGATGGAGAGACTCAGCTTTTCATTCTCCCATCCTAAACCGTATATGAAAGCTACTTCTGGGCTTCATCCTCTGGCATATATAGAAAAAACGAAAAGTGAGAATATTTCATTTGTCTCATATTGATTAGCAGAAAGTTTGGCAACACATACATGACAACATCAGAGAAACTATCCTCCTTCATCCATGGAAGGAGGAGGACTTGTATTATCTTCCCCAGGAAAAGAGTATCTTGGACAAATGGATCATCAACTTCCACCCAAATTTTTCAAGGAAACCCCAAAGCTCACAATCCAAAGGAAACCCTTCACACTAGTCTCCACCAGCTCTAGGATTCATCAAATTAAATTTTGATGGAGCCTCCAAAGGAAATATGGGCCCTGCGGTATTCAGAGTGGTTCTTAGCAACAATCAAGGAAATATTATGCTTATCATGATCGACAACATAAAAAAAAACACAAATAACGCAACTGATATCTGGGGTCTCATCAAAGGAATACAACTTGGTCAAGACAATGGGCACCACAAACTGATCATTGAGGGGGATTCACAAATAATTCTCAGCCTTTTAGCAAAAAGACTCAATGGGGCAGATCCGGACAACATCTGCCCTTGTTGGCAGCTTACCACAAGACTCAATGCCATTGCAAATCTCATTATGCCACACTTGGTTCTCATTCCTTTTCATGTGAGAAGGAAAGGCAATCACGTAGCATACAAAATAACTAATATTGGAGTGGCTTTATAAGGACTAGATATTCTCTATACGCCCCCCACCCATAATGATCATCCCATCCTCCAGGACTGCATTGCTAAGGTTCTCAACACAGATATCCCCCCGAATGGGGTGTTAGAGTGTTCCATACATCCATCTGAGAACCCAACGTTCACCACCTCTCCACAGACCACGTGACGATACCTACAACCTCCCTCCTACCTCTAATACCTCCCTATGAATTCTGTAACTCTTCATTGTTACACGATCCCAACTGAATTCTTTAGTGCACCTTGCGTTGGCTTCTTGTCATGGTGTCAGAGGTTGTACATTGTTCAATCCTTCTAAGTGCGTGGGAAATTACTCTCCAGTCTCCTTCTTATGGTGAAGCCCCTCCCTTCAATTTTCATCCATTGCCCTCTCCTTTCTGCTACTCTTGCACTCTGTCATTTTCTCTAGTGCCCACCTAGGTTTCCCTATTTGCACCTTTGCCTCACCCTCACATTCGCCTGGTTATGCCTCATCTCCGTAGGAAGCCAAAGATAGGTGCTCTTTGGTACCAGAAAAAAGAGAACATGGCCAGCTGACACCCACCTACATTCTCTCCCATGCTTAGTTCCTCACCCCCATCATCCAGTCAATCCTCCCTAGGCCAAAGTGGTCTTCCGCCTCTGTCATTGTCATGGGATTGTCGGGTTGAATGGTTTGACCTTTAGGGTAATTCTCTCATATTTTCTCCTAGACCCCTCCCAGATCTAGCCTCGACTTCATAGCCAACACATGCACGCCCTTCTAGTCCACCACCCTTCGCACCTTTTCCACCTCCTTTACCCCCCTCAGCCCCCTGTCGTCACCTTCTGTTCCTTCTCTAGAGGAGTTCAACACTCAAACAATAGAACTACAATTGGAAGCACCTCGAGGCCAAGATCTTCTCCAACTGGACTATGCTTCGTGACCACAACTCAGATAGTCGGTCTTGATTCTTCAAGATTTGGTCTTCACAGTCCGTAAGGACGTCGATGAACTTCATTTTCAATTGGAACACCTGGACCAGTGCATAGAGAAAATTGAATTTCTGCTGATGACCCTTCTCCTCTCCATGCACTCACGAGATTCGGGCGCCAAAGCCCTAGCCTCTCTAGGGTCATTCCTTGCTCCAGACTTCTAGGGGGCGGATGATAGAGATGTGGAAAAATGCACAGAGGAAGTTGAGGAAAAGCAAGACCAATGCGCAAAGGAAGCTGAGAAAATTCAAGCGCACTAGACACCATGACAGTCGACAGGCACACATGTGTCAGAATGCTTATTTTAATTTGACAAATGTTAGTTGTTTTGGGAGATTCTTCATAGGCAGTT
Source organism: Picea mariana (assembly GCA_032191745.1). Taxonomy (NCBI): domain Eukaryota; kingdom Viridiplantae; phylum Streptophyta; class Pinopsida; order Pinales; family Pinaceae; genus Picea; species Picea mariana. The sequence continues at coordinate 3,755 of JASDQU011442523.1, read as the reverse complement.
GGAGTCTAGCACTACCAATCCTATGGTACTGTCATAAGATAGACTTTTTTTGGTTCATAGTATGCTCTTTTTTTGGTTTATAGTATGCATGAGTGGGTCGGTCGAATCGGTTTCCCCAAGGGATGATTCAAACAAGTATGTTTAAATATTACTGATTTTTACAGTCAAATGTCAAGCTGAGTTGGTTTCCCTTCAAGAAAACTCAACACATTCGAAACTCGATACCATGGTCAATACTATAATTTTTCTCCATGACAAATAATATATAACTTATTACTTAAACAAAACAATATATATTAAAGGATTAAATTTGACTTTTAAATATATTATTATTATTATTATTTTAATATTAAAAAATTAACAATAAATTTAATTTCTATCATTAATCTACTATATAAATTGCAGAACACAATGGAACAAGTTATTCAAAATACATTTATAGAGGTTATGCCATAAAAAGCTATACAACACAAAGTAAACATAAACATGTCATAATTGATCTCTCCCCTCATATACATGTACACATAAAGGAAAAGGTTGAAGTTTAAGAAAATTAAAAGCACAAGAA
>JASDQU011442518.1:11070-23432 GCA_032191745.1 Picea mariana | reverse complement strand
GGTTTGGAGGAAGGAAATGATGGTTGTCTGGTTCGTGACCCCCTCCCTCCCAAAATTAGTTAGGGAAAACACTACATTTCAGAGGAAGGGAGAAGGTGGCTAGGAAATAACGTTATAAAAAAATGCATCCCTTCACCATATCGTTTGGTTAGAGTAAACCCCCCCCCAAAAAAATGAAACGTAGGGCAACACAATTGTTGTGCAACCAAGCAAGATGCCAGGCAACCACTCTCTACACATAGGAAAGGCTCGACTCTTTATTTTAATATTGTTGGGTAAGAGCGAGGAAATAACAATGCCTAGACTCTCCTCCTCTCATACATAGGGAAAAAACAAAAGTTTGAGTTTCAATATGTTCCTGAACCGTAAGGACTGGAAGGAAATCCAAGTGAAGTGACCACCCAATGCTAACACAAATGAAATGCTAGAATTGGAAGAATGAATCCAAAATTATTGTAAGATGAAAACGTGGGAGGGGCACAGGGAAGTACTCCCCCCCAGAGGTGCAGGGAACAACAAATATAGGTTATGGATTGATTTAGCCACCCCAATGCAGAGATAATAAAACAAATAGCTAGAGAAAAACAAGGCACATAGTAAAATCAAGGCGCTGAGTAAAATCAATGGGGTTTTTTAAAGTTTTGTCGGGTGCAACAATTGTAAAGGAAAACTGCGAGATACCTTCATTGCAAAAGGTAAATTTGTTGTCAAGAATTGATAACACAGAGTTTGAGGTGGAAAATGGCCAACAAGCTCAGAGGTTAGAATCCCCAAACATAATTTCAAAGGTGGATGAAATATAACTGGGAAAGGGTATATGAAGCAAAAGAAAGGGGTGATGAACCCATAAAATTACACACAAAGATCTAGAAAACCATTACCACATCCCATATAAATGTAAATCCACATACAAAATTAAACTATTTACAATTGTGAAATTTAGTGTACCGTAAGCGAAGGCGAAGGTTCTAATTTTGATGTCCTACGCTCGTGCTCCATCCAACTCCTTCTTTCCAACTTCTGAGACCTCACCAGTACCTCCGAGCCAATGCTACAGGTACTCTTCTTCCACGTGATCCACCTGAGCTGCAAAGGAGCTACACACACAACCAGAGAAATATAACTCCTAGTTTTCCTCGCAAGGTCAAGCTACCACTCTCTATCTGAGCTGGGTATCCCAACTGCCACAAGAAAAATCAGTCAAGAGTAAAATCCGATAGCATAACCTTATGCATACCAGACGTGATCCATTCCCCCACCTATGCCATTTCTTTTATAGAGTTTTCTTAGTGACTAGTTGCCAAAATGCACATTGAACTCTTTTTATTAATTTTTTATTAGGAATATTCTCCCCTCTACACTTGTCACTTGATCCCTTAGTTGCACCAGAAATTTATTTAATTAATTAAATTAGTTTTCCAATTTCTCTCACCCACCTAAAAGTGTTCCTAGAAACTCTCCTCAATGTCCCTTTATTCCCTCACATTCCCTTAATGACTGACGCCTTTCTTAAATCTTAGTTGAGTTCAAATTTGGAAAGTTCTCTAGACTAGATTCCCTTCTAGGTTCCACATTCCTTTTGTATTTAAGTTTCCCCTTTTTGGTCTAAGTTCTAAATTATCAAGTTTTTCACTTAGCCAACAATTATTCTTTTAAATAATTTAATCCTCCATTAATTTTTAAATTTAATTTTTTTAACCACCATTTTCTTCATCCCCCCTGCCCTCCCCCCCTTATTACTTTCTTAATTAATTTTTTGTTCTCAAGACCTACTTAGACCTAGGCTTTAAATTCAACTAGGCTGAAAAAAATTATTTTTAAGGGAAATTTTATAATTTTTAAAGTTTACTCATGCAACAATTATCTTAAGGTTGACAAGGCTAAAATGATATATTGTTTTCTAGATACCTAAATTCATTGACTCACCAATTTCAAAACCACAAAGTTCCCTTCAAGATGCACTATGTGCTCCAAGGGTGCCACTCGTTTGCATTCATGTTTCATTTATGCGACGTTTGCTTCAATACGCACTACATGCTCCAAGGGTTCTACTCGCCTTTTGACTGATCTTGGTAGACGTCCGCCTGTTGGCCCTCGACCAAGTTTTGAAGAACCTTGGTCGTGTTTGACCACTTTTGGGACTTCGACAGGATGGTCAAAGATGGAGCGCCCAGAAAAATAGGAGATTGCAGGATATCACCCCCTTTTACGAGTGTTTTGGGTTTAGGGCTTATGTAACAAGTATGGGATGTCGGCCCATGTGTTTACCCATGCTTAGGCCTATTTTGTAATGTATAAATAAGTAGCTAGGCGATGTAAGTAGGGGGTGATGTTCGATCAGATCTAAGTGGGATTTGTGCAAGATACATAAATGTTGCTAAGTGTGATTAGTTGTGAAGGCTCTATGCATACTATGTGTTGAGAACTTGTAGAGTTAAGTGCAAGTGATTGTAAGAAGGATCTGTGTTGTACCATACTCGGGGAAGGAGGATCTGGCGAAGTGATCGTAGATCTCCTGTCCTATGCAAAGTGGGTTTTGTGGCTCTGTGCATGTAAGAAGATTGAAAGAAGATAATAAAGAAGAATAAGAGTTGGTGGACATAGCCCCACGCTAGGGGTGAACCTTGTATATCCTGTGTTTTGACTGCTTTGTGTTCTTGATGTGATTTATGATTAGTACTGAATCCTTATGTATGTTAGATGCATCTGATGTAGTAGCTTAGTGCTTAATAACATGATTGAATGTTGGATCCATTTGATGCTATGTGCTAAATGGTTAAATATGCTTAGATCTTGTTGAATACTGTGTTGTTATGTAATTAGGGTTCTTACCTACGATGTGAATAAGGGTCAAAGACTAATGAACGATATTGGTAAGTGATTTGTTAAGTATTGTAATCACATATTTGTGTCCCAGCTAGGTTGTAGACACTTGAGTCATACAAACCCCCTTCCTCTACCTCGGGTGAGACTTCATATTATTCGCAGGTGTTGCCGAAAGGGACGATAGTTAGGGTTTTGTTGGTGTGTCATTGAAGCGTAGAACCCCGAGTCTGCCCATGTGCCAACAAATGGTTACGTTGTCGGGACCTGAAACTGTGATTGTTGGGAACTAGAGAAAAGTGAAAGCTCTATGTGTAGATATGTTGTTGTAGTGCGCAGTACTCTACTTGACTTTTGAAGCTCTGTGCTAAGAAGAGAAGCCCAATCTGAAGAAAGAGGTAAGATCTTAAATCTTTGTGCTCTGATAAAGGTAAGATAAGTGGAAATTTTTGTTTCGAAAGAATGGATCTAGGTATATCTGATAGATTTCATCCTAATCTGAAAACTAGGGCACAAATCGAAGAAATAAGATATGATATGAATAGATATGATAGAAATAATGAAAGATATGTTATTCCTATGAATAGAAATAATTTTTGGACTAACAAGTGGATGCAGGATCCTAGAAAGAATTTTTGGCAGGTCCATCACTGTGATCTCGTTGCGCTATATAGAAAAGGTTGGGGATCATTTAAAAGAAAGAGAGGATTGACATTATGTTATAATTGCAAAAGGCTGGGACATCTTGCTAAGGAATGCCTAGTAGAGGTCATATTTTCCTTTGTTGTAAAGCTATTGGACATGCAGTTTTAGATTTCCCTAGGATGATTGCTAAAGTAGAGAAGATGAACATGACATAGGAAAACCATGAGGAAGGTCAAGAGACTAAGAATATGCCAAAGAACCAAAAAGAATCTGAGGCTATATCATTACAGATAAAAGAAACACTGAATGATCATAGAGACATGAATTTATCATAGATATTAAAAGAGAAAGAGTGCATAGAAACAAGGATAAGAGACTTCGACATATACTATGTATTGGATGCAGAGACATAGGTTAATATCATGACATAAGGTACGTGGGAAATTTTGGGAAAGTCTGCTATGGTTCCTTCATTGGGAGGAATAGGATTGTTTAAAGGAAAGATCATAACCCTATGTGGAATACTTACTCATGTTCCTATGAATGCTCATGGAACATCGACAAAAGAAGAATTTGAGGTCATTAAGTTTGTTGAGAACATCACTCCTTTTACACTTTTGTTAGGAAAGACTTGGATTGAGAGAGATCAGATACGAAGGAAAGAAGAAGAGGAATCTAGAGAACAAAAAAAGAAAGAATTAAGAGATTTCGTGGCAAGGATAATAGCGCTCTTAATAGAAGAACAGAAGGATAAGTCAAAGCAACTGAGGGCCAGTGACCTAGTTGTCAAAGTTGAAAGAATGCAAGAAGGATTAAATAACTTATCTATGCAGAAGAGAAGAGCGCCTACTCCAAAATCAGTAAAAGAAAAAGTATTACCCTCGAACCCTGTGAAAGACCCTCAGTAGTGTGAAGTTACTATGCTAAGAGAAGATGAAAACAAAAATGGAAAGAGGAATCCAGAGATGCAGATCACAGGAAAGAAAGAAAGAAATCTTGGTAAGAAGAAAGAAAAGCTAGAAAAATTGCAGGAGGTTCCAGAGAGGACTTCGCAAAAGGAAGACTTGCAGAACTTGAACGTCATTGGAATAGCAGAACATCCCAAACTGACATTTTTCCATGACGAAGCAATATGATCGTTGGAGGCATCCCGACCATTAGAATGACGCTCAAGAATGACTAGAAACACAGTTATTTCCAGAAACATCACCATTGGACTGTTGGGACTATGCCATAATGGATGAAATTGTATTGATTGAGGCATTCCTACCCATTGGAGGAGTTTGTTATGACACTATCTATTTAACTCGTCGAATGTCTTACCGGGAACAGTTTTTCAAATTGTGATTATCTGAGCCTATATATAACTAATTTCTTTCACGTAGTGATTATTCAGACCTTGCCACCTATTCTTCTTACCTTGAGTGCTTTTCCACCTATCCTAGACGTTTTATCACGAGCGTGTATGTCAAGAGACCTTAAGACAGTGGAAAAATCTGCCAAAGAGATTTTGATTGACCTTATGGCTAAGAAGGTCATATCCACAGGTGCACAAGACTCATCGACGAGAGGATTGCAAGCCGCTCCATCGACTATACATTGATCTGGGCCATCCCAAACTATGACAAAGAAATGGAGCAAGCACCGTGATGACTTGGCAAACATGAAGCTCATCCCATCAGTCCTGCCCAACTATATCCCACCTCTAGCTGGTGCGGTTAGTTGTGACAGCTTCTCGAGGGACTCTGACTATATACTAATCATTGCATACCTCCCGAAGGGGATATGCACAGTTGGAATGAAATTGGGACATATTATGACGCTAAAGATCAATGATTTCAACTTGGGAGACCGCAAGAATTATGGAATGCTTGCACCACATAAGCACTTGAAAAATAGAACGGGGAAGAAGTTGAAGATAATCCCCCAGCCATGGACCATGGACATCACAAGATCAACAATCCTTAATGTGATGAACATACGACACTTCAATAGACATTAGTAGGTTAACATGTGCATTAAACTCCTCCTGTCGTGCTACCATGGCGGTTACCTATGGTTGGATAGGCGCATCACTGTAGATCTGGCGTTGATCCACAGGATCACCGAATTGAGAATGCAAGGACCAAACCCTCAGGAATTTTACCCATGGAAGGCTGCATATCGTGCCCTGGCGCAATGAATAAAGGACAACTACGACAATGTAGAGAAGGGGAAGAGAGGCTACAAGGTAACCTCCATCCAAAATGGCGCACTGCGCCTAGTTTGTCAGCTAATAGTAGGCAAGATCATCAGGAAGAATATACCAATGCACATCACAGGGTTTGTCATCGACCTCACATGAAAATGCATTGAAGGAATGAAAATGAACTGGGCGAGCTACCTCGTCAACCAGTTGGAGAAATATTTTTCATGAAGCGTAACACTAGGGCTATGAGTTTAACTTTAGCTGGTTGTTGATTCTCGTTGCCTTGATCGCTTGGGAGATGCCGGAGGGAGAAATATTCCCTGAAGTCAATCCGTTTGAACCACTGGCCATGAGGTTCACTACCCTTTGGTATTCGAGCGACATGGCTAAGCAATGGCAGTCCAATATAGTGTTCCACACCTACTACTTGCAGTTGAAGAGGGCCATTGAATCCTTCCCTCACATGATGCCAAATACACTTCATAGGTTTAGGCCAATAAAAAAGTTCCATGTAGAGAGGCACTTCATTTACATCATTGCACGCGAAGATGAACACAAGGAAGAGCTCCAGTCCTATTACAAACTCACCAAGGAAGATATAGAGGAAATAACCAAGTAATGGCCTGTGGAATTCCTTGTACCAGTCGAATAGACATAACTATTTGAACTTGACCTCATTGAAATTCCTATAGTCTCCCATGAAGAGTATGATGGACCCAACAGTAGCAATAGGAAGAAGAAGGAAGAAGTACAGGAAATGCACAACGCACTAGAGGAGACTACACCAGATTCACCTGAAGGGGGAGGAGGTGATGAAGTAGAAAAAGAAGAGGACAAAGAGGAAGAATAAAAACAAGAATAGGGTGAAGTAACAGTGCCTAAAGATCCCCTTATGGAGACAGAGACATCCAAGAAAAGAAATTTTTCTCCCAAGAAACCCTCAGCACAGAAAAAGTCATGCGCCAATAAGCCCCACTTACAGACTATACTTATAGTGGATGATATTGACCTCATCATCTCAGTTGTATCAGATACTTCTTAGGACATTTTTCAGCAAAGCGAAGCCAAATAGGAGACAATGTATGACAAGATCGAGGTAGAGCTCAAAGGGGTACAACAGGATCTTTATTCAAGCCGCGCAGTGTCTACTGCACCTTTGTCATCAGGGGGCATAGAAGTAGGAGATCAGTCTGCCCAACTACATAGAATAGCAAATGTGATAGAGGATCTCCTTCATTATATCTAGGAAGAAAAGGAGCAGGCCAAACAGGAATTGAAGAAAGCAAAGGAGGAATCCCTAGAGCAACACCGGGTTGCGCAGCAAGAAAAAGTTAACCTCCAGGTGAAGTTTGCAGAGGAAAAAGAGAAGATTTGGAAAGAAAATAACATCTGCTCATGGAGAAGATTGGAGTTAAGGAAGCAGTCACTAGAGAACTTCTCTCTGTGTTGGGCATGGCACAGATGGAAGAGGAAACAACTGAGAGCCAAGTGGGGAAGCTTGTTGAAGCCGTTCAGCAGCTCCAAGAAAGAGTAGCAGAACTAGAATTGCAAGCAGTGTTGAGCACTCTGCAGGAAGTACGATGTCAATGAGAAGAAAATTCCCAGAGTGCAGTAGGAACAATTAAGGCATTGGACTTAGAATGCAAGAAACTCAGAAATAGAAGTGCGCAGACCTATGAGCGCCTTGGAGAGGACCTGGAACTAAGGACACTAGAGTCACAGCTACAAGAAGCAAAGAAACAAGCAGTGATGGTACAAGAACATTTAAAGCTACTGTTAGTGGTCGAGAATATGAAAAGGTCACAAGAAAAATGCAGATTTCAGCAGCAGGTCCATGCCATCTAGAGTAAAACCATGGAAGTGACCCAGCGACTTCGGTCGGTACAAGATGAAGCATGCACACTTTTTGAGAAGATCACAGGACAAGGTGAACAACTGAAACAAGTGGTTACTATAGTGGAACAATGCTTGGAAGGACCTGTCTCTGAGAAAATCATTTAGGAGTTCATCGAGAAGGAGGCTCTAGCGAAACAACAAGTCGAGGAAGCCTGAGCCAAGCTCGAGGCCTTCAAAGCAGAGTTGCCCAGATCAGAGTGACTCGAGATGAGTCATAGGTGAGTGTTGGGGGATTTTTGGCCCTTGACCAAGTTTTGAAGAACCTTGGATGTGTTTGACCACTTTTGGGACTTTGACAGGATGTTCGAATATGGAGTGCCCAAGCGAAGCAGAGATTACAGGATATTGCCCCCTTTTACGAGATTTTTGGGTTTAGGGCTTATGTAACTAGTATGGTATGTCGACCCATGGGTTTACCCATGCTTAGGACTATTTTGTAATGTATAAATAAGTATCTAGGTGATATAAGTAGGGGGGTGAAGTTCGATCAAATCCAAGTTGTCTTTGTGCAAGATACGTAAATGTTCCTAAGTGTGATTAGTTGTGAAGGCTCTGTGCATACTATGTGTTGAGAACTTACACAGTTAAGTGCAAGTGATTGTAAGAAGGCTCTATGTTGTACCATACTCAAGGAAGGAGGATCTAGCGAAGTGCACACAGATCTCCTATCTTATGCAGAGTGGGATTTGTGGCTCTGTGCATGTAAGAAGATTGAATAAGAATAAGAGTTGGCGGACGTAGCCCCATGCTAGGGGTGAACCACGTATATCCTGTGTGGTGACTGCCTTGTTTTCTTGATGTGATTTATGCTTAGTACTAAATATTTATGTATGTTAGATGCATATGATGTAGTATCTTAGTGCTTAATAATATGATTGAATGCTAGACCTGTTTGATGTTATGTGCTAAATGGTTAAATATTCTTAGATCTTGTTGAATACTTCGTTGTTTTGTAATTAGGGTTTTTACCTGTGATGTGAATAAGGGTCAAAGAATAATTAACGTTAATTTCTAAGTGCTATGTTAACTATTGTAATCATAGATCTGTGTCCTAGATAGCTTGTAGACACTTGACTCCTATAACCCCCCCCGCCTCTACCTTGGGTGAGACTTCATCTACTTCGCAGGTGTTGCCGAAAGGGCCGGTAGTTAGGGTTTTGTTGGTGCACTGTTGAAGCATTGAACCCCAGGTCTACCCCTGTGCCAACACTGCCCTTGGAGTCAATACTCCATCATGAGACCTTGTGGGAGACTAAGAGCCTCTATAGAATAAGGAACCTACCTTATTGTGTGCCCCTTAGAATCTTTGTGAGCGACTGACTCGGTCTGCCCTCATGACATCATGGATTTATCAAACTAGGTAATCGTTAAACTACAGTTCAAGCCATGGTGGGAGTGCTAGTAGGTTCTGGCAGGGCTTCTGCCACCCCTCTCCCTTAATACCTCTAGTTGTCGTGCATGACCCCTTTACTCCAAATATGAGTATGGTTAGCAAGCTATCGTCAGCTTTCATCCATCAACGAAACATGTCACTGATGGAAAATCAACATCATAATGTACCAGTCATATGCCACATATGCAATAAAAAAAAATACCTAAATCATAAACAGTCCACTCCTTGACTCGATCCAGATTCCAAGGAGTTCCATCGATGCCATCGTCATCCTCAATCGGTCTAGAGTCTTGCACACTTAGGAAAAACCAATCAATAGCACCTATCGATACAAATATAATAAAATACATATCATCATATCCACAACATCATAATAATCCATAAGTGAAATAGTCAATCATACAATGAACCGGATCACTTGCATGCAAGTTTCCTCAAAGAATAAGCCGCATCAGGTGCGTGAAAGAGTGGGATGTTACATACATCCCCTCTTGTTTTAAATTTCATCCCAAAGTTTCACAGTATATAAGTGCATAAATAAAGTATCTCACAATATCCAAATGTCTAGATATCAAACAAAAATGGAAACCGCTGATGCATATCATATGTGTCCTCCCAGGTAGCTGAGTGCAGACTATATTTTCCCACTGGAGCTTGACCTAATCGACTGTTCGATGTCGTAGTTGGTGAATGTGAAATTCCAGAATGTGTATTGGCTCCACCATGAGAACAACCTCATTTGATACCTGTAAGGAACTCATGTCAATCACATGTGTAGGATCACTAACATCATGCCTAAAAAAAGATACGTGAAAAAATTGTGCATATGCTTCAAAGAATCAGGCAAGGCTAGTCGATAGGCCATGGGCACCTTCCTTTCCACAACCTTGAAAGGTCCCATAAACCTTGGAGAGAGTTTAGCACCATTTTCAAGATCGAACTCTTGTGAGGTTTCACTCGCAAAACGATTTGATCGTCAACTTCATAACTGCGGTCGACATGATGCGCATCAAAATAAAACTTCTGTCGATCATGCACTTCCTTGATCCTTTGTCTTATTGTTTTCATTTGATCTTCCATTTATTGGATTGATTCTGGTCCTATCAGGACCCTATCCTCAACTCTATCCCAACTCAAAGGCATCTAACATGGTCTCCCATAAAGAAACTCGAATGGCACCATCTTAATGGTGCTTTTATAACTGTTGTTGTATGAAAATTTTACCAGTGCCAAGAACTCTTCCCTATTGGCGCAAAATTGATCAAACTAGGGTCCTTCTTAGGTTACCAACAAAAGGTATCGGGTAGTCTAGAGCACTGGAATTTTCATCTCTGGCGAAGAGAAGAAGTCTCACCTAAAGCGCAACACAGAGAGAAAGATAGGGAAGGGAAAGGATAATACTTAGGTGGGTTCCCAGAACCTTCAATATTCACCATGATCTTATGCAAGATATTCTAACTATAGAATGGATTTTAACTCATTCATCTTGGAAGTAAAGATACTCAAGTTGCACAAGAAGTTATAAATAGAGATATCATATGGATCTCATCAAGCATAAAGAAGTACTATAAAGATAGAATTCTTAAACATAAACACAGAATGACACATTATATTTCAAAATTTTGGGTCCTTCTTTATATATTAGCATTAGAAACTCTCGAATACAATATGAGAGATACGAATTAGTACTATGTTACAAAATTCTGGCTCGAGACTCATGTCACATATCTCTATCTACCCATTTTTCCCAAAACTGTATACAAATTACAATTACAGAACCTTTTCTCAACTTAACCCAACAACAATATCTGAATAACAACAACTAAAACCCAACCTATCAACAATATCCAACCCAACCCTTTTACAATAATACACATTTCATATATAGGCTAAGTGGGATCTTTTGGCTTTGGGATCACATTCTTTCTTGTTCTGTTGTAACTGTTTTTTCTTTGTTGGTGTTGTGTTGTCCCTTTCCACAACCGATTTCTATTTCTTTACTTGCTCCACTATCCATATTCTTATGTAGCTTCCAAAACTAACCAAAATTAGGATTGTAGTCCTTCTTGAATAGCTTCAAATCCAAAAATGAAGGGCCCAATAGGCTCTGACCATAAGCCTTGACTTGCCCTCGAGTCAAGTACTCGTCTCTTTCGCTTATTCTAGGAGTAACTATTTATTTACCTTGTCCTCCTTTTCTACTTTACTTTCATATTTTTCTTGCGCTTTCTCTTTCACTGCCTCTTCAAATGAAGGGCCCAACTATGGGTCCAAATCTAAGGCCCACTTCCTGACTTCCTGGAAACTCCCAATTTTATCCTGCCACTTCCTGGAAAGGAGTGAGGCTTCAGTGACAAACTGCTCAGTCGCATTTGTGATACATACTTTGGGTTTGGATGTTGTCAGAGAGTTCCATTCAAAGTCTATTGTAGCATCTACCTGATGGAATTGCATATACATTGCTTAAATGACAGGTTGAAATTCGCGAAGCTCCTTATTGGCTACATATTGTGCTTCAAACAGAGTGTTCATCTCATTATCCACTTGTTTAATTTGATCAAACTTCTCTTATTTATCTAGCGGCTCCATGGTGATTGCGAATTCTTCATTAAGAAACTGGATTCTGGACGCGCCTCCTCTAGAGTTTGGTTGTGCCTTGCCGTAATTCCCATTGAGTCATTGACTTCACGAAATATCTTTTTGCACTCAGATATGCACCTGTGTAGTGTTTATCGAGCATTGTTGCCTTCTAAAGCTACCTTCTCCATCTACTCCTATAACTTTCGAGGCTATTTCTCTTCTTCTTGCTAACTCTTTCACAACTGCACTTCCATATTCTCTGTGCAAATGGCCAACTGTGACCATTCTCCCTACAGTAGACCAATTTGATGCACAGGATATCCTACAGAACTAGATTCTAGGAGTTGGGGTGTGACCTTCCTTATTTTCAATTAGGCCTCAGCAAGCCTCTCCTGGACTCTTTCTATTTTCTGCTCTGCCTAGATCTTAGCAAATTCTTCCTGTGTCTTGCGCACTTGAGAAAGGAGTTTTTCCTCCCTTGGGAACTCTGCAATCCTTTCAACTTGTTGGAGCCTCTGCTCTAGTTGATTAGTTGAGGCCCTGATCATTCCGACTAGTTGCGCTGATGGCCACTCTGCAAGGTCAACAAATGAAGGGGTGGCGTCCCTGGGTGCTCGGGCCTGCAGTGGAATTCTACATGCAGTTGAATGTTATGAAGGGGTCTTCACCTCTTCCTCTCTTGTATATGGTCTTGGAACCAACCTCAACCTCAACGCTGATGGTAGGAGCATTACAACTTTTGTTTTGACCAGGCATAGTTGCAACAACTCTGCGCATTGTTGAGGGTTTTGGAGGACTAGCTCCATATGTTCCTGCACTAACATTATGCTTTGTCCT
>JASDQU011442517.1:3149-18063 GCA_032191745.1 Picea mariana | reverse complement strand
CTGAAAACTGTCATTTGTAATCATTGTAATCAGTTTTAGAAGCTGGAACGTTTTAGTTCAGCTATTGTATTGGTTTATAATTGAAAGGAAATCGAAATTGTATAAATGATAGAGGTTTTGAATGTATTAATGTGGGCAGAAGTGCAAGGGCACAAATTATGGTTGTTCTGAACTCCATTGTAATTTTCTGAAGCTGAATTGAATACATATGCATAAGCTTTTGAAGTCTCTATGAAAAGATTCTAATGGTGGTGATATGAGTTTTGTCTTCCTTCATTGTATGTATTTCCTGTGTTCTTTGATTCCATTTACATTTTCTTCTGTTTAAATTGGAGAGTTAAAGGCCCATAATTCATCTCTTGATGCTCTCGGTTGAAGCAATTTAAACTGTGTGTATTTCTTCTTAGTTAATTCAGAATTCATTTCTGTAATGCTCTGATACGGTTATTTGTTTCCTCCTTCCTCTTACCACTCTGATTAAACTCAATTTGCAACTCAGATTCATTGCCTCATTTATCCTTTATCCTCTGGAGAGTTCTACTGGTCAGTCATTGTTTTCATTTCACTTTCAGAATTTCGACTCCATTTCCCTAAGTGTCCCTCCCCTTCCTTGCCAGAAAATTTATAAAAACCCCCAAAACAATCTGAATCTAGCCACTGATTATCAAATAAACATCAAGTGACAAGAGAGAGCCCTCTCTAAGTTGAGCAGGCTAGTACCCAGCTCTAAAGTTAGTTTAAAAAGTTACCTATGTCGTTTTTCTATCATCCAGAAAAAATTTACAGAGTGCTAACAGGAACCATCTCCAATTCACACACCATCGGAAACACTCATGGTTTCCACCTTGTTTCGATCCTCCCATCACTTTGCACGTCACAATGCACATCATCAGTGAACCTCCCTTCTTGACAGGTGATAATGGGGTTTGAATTCATTTTGTTTTTCTCATTATGCACTCTGAGAGGGATGCAACCTGCTATTATTTATCTTTTTTTTCTCTCAACCAAGCGGTTGCAAGGGTTTGAATGTGTGACCGAGGGTTTTTTTGACGCATGTGTTTTGCTTAGATTTCAATGACAGGAGAAAGGCACTACCCACCCATGGCCAACCCCAAGATCTTGTTGTATCAGTTAAAGAGGGTGTGGCCCGCTCAAGCTCCCCCAATGGGCACATGACCATTATCATCCCCTAGGCTTGGTCATGACCGCTAACCCTAAAAAAATGAATTGAATTGTTTTTTTTTTTTTTAATTCCCAAATATTTGTTTTTTTTATTGATAATTAATTGTTTTAATAACTTTTTAATTAAAACATATATTAAATCATTTATACATTCACACATTAATCATGTTAATGTTATATTCACATGCTAATAAAACATATATATATATATATATATATATATATATATATATATATATATATATATATATATATGAATTTGTAGATATATATCTATAAACTTAGTCTTCCCTTCTCCATCTTTTTTCTTCATTTTCCAATAAAATAAATAAATAAAATTCAAAATATATTTTTCATTTTCTATAGAAAAAAGTTATAGGAGGTTTTGGCACATTTATAGAGGTAAAATAAATAAATTTTCATTTCTATTTTATTATGTTACTAGATTTTTTTGTAAATAAAATAACTCAACTAATCTTTATGAATTATCTGTCTTTCTTGCAGGTGATGATTCTCACAGTTTACGGGTGGCTGAAACAAGGGACATAAGGTTGGAATAGGTATGCATGATCTATTTTCCTATTGCACTATGTCTCTTTAGCAAAGTTTCTCTGGGTAGTTCTCTTAGGGTTTTTGGGTAATTTCATATCATTTTAGAATTAATTCCAAGAGTTTCAGGTTGTAAAAAAAAGAGTTTCAAGGCTAGAAAAGTTATTTGTTATGCAATATGGAACCTAGTTCCAAGTTGTAGGCCCTCCTAGGATTAAAGTTGATAATTAATTTCTAGGTTCTGGTTGTTTTATGGTATGCAACATAATTTCCAATTAAGTGCATAGGTGGGTCTTGGGCATGAGTTTTTAAACCATGATCTGGTACCAGGGGTGAAGACCTTTCATCTAATTAAATTTTCTAAAAATAAAAAAATTTGTATGAATACATAGTTTATGTTTCATTTCTTTATGATAAGATTTAAACAAATACAATCTGTATTTGAATTTTTTTGTAGCCTACAACCAAACTTTAATATGCAACATAATTAAACAATTTGTTCATAACTAATTTAGGGAATTAAAATAGTAAAATATCTCTAAAATCTATTTGAATTATTCCTCTATATTTGAGTTGTTCCCTTTGCTTTGCATCCTCCCCAAACTTCCCAAGTTGGATACTTAGCCTCTCAGCTAGCTAGGAACAGTCTCGTCGGCTTCCTAGCTCTAGGAAAATTGTGGGTGGTTTCCTAGCCCTCCGTGCACAAAGCCCCCAAAAATCATAGCCCCAGTATGTCCAAATCCAAAGTCCAAATTACCATCTCTTAGATTTTTACCAAGACCCTTCCAAAGAAAATCACTTCCTAAAAATAATTTCCCCCTTGTTTGTACCCTGAAACCTTCTCCTTGTCCTTTTCCTTATCATTTTCCACCACCTTTCCTCCTCGAAAGGCTCCCTCTATCTGACATATTTTATTCCAAGCTCTCCTAACTTCAAAACAGAAATAAATTCATACCAACTTTTAGTAAATTACACTTAATATTTATCACTCCCACACACACACACATAATTCAATCTTTTAATAATAATACTAATACTAGGATCTAACTAAATAAATCGATCTAACATCTAACTAAATCAATTCACTTAATAAATATTGTTAACTTTAATCCATATAATTAAATTTTATTCAATCAATTAATTTAATAATTATAGTAAGATATTATACACCTATGTCAAACAAGTAAAAATTCTTAATTTAATACATCATAAAAATATTAGTGTACACATGCAAGGTATGCATGCATAATTGATGCATACATAGTTTGTACATGTATTAATGGAAACAATCATCACATCTAATGCAATTCCCAATATGATTTCAACCTAGTCATTAGAACAATCAACCTTATAATGTAATAAATCAATAATTAACATGATTAGCAGAATCCATCAGTCACAATAGTTTAACATGAATTAAACATTTGCTTAGATAATTGTAATTGAATTAAGAATTTAATATAAAAGAACAGGGAATATGCCATGAACTATGGTTATGAAATTAAGACCCAACAACACTCTCAACTACTCCTAACACCTTGCCTCCCTAACCTGCTTCCATCTTCCCGATCCTATCCCTCCTCTACTGGACTATACCGGAGTGTCAACTATATTGATCTAACTCCAGATAGAACATGTAAGTGGAAGTGTCAACTACCTTGACCAAGCTTCCCCAACAAACAATTGATAATCATCATCACACATCTAGGGGAGCATGACTTAATATTGTTCTCCCACGACTTTAGGCTTTGGAGGATATATGGTGGGAAATGTATTCACTCCTTCTGATAGAACTATGATCAACACCATATCATGGACCATATTGCAACAATATGTTCTGGGAACTTTGTCATCAAATATCTAGTTTCAACCAGTCATACTACTTGAAAAACATGCACTTACCCAAATATCATAGCAATGCATTTGAACCAATATAAATTAACATAAACATGTATTCCTATCATATTGTTTCTCATCCAATGTCCATGAAATCAACCACTTACTATCACTATTTTTTGGCTATTATTGTTGATCCATTTTACCCATATGTATAACCTTTTCCCCTCCCATTTGTTTTATGTTCCACCATGCTCAGACACATGGAAAACTTTTACTATACTAAGCCATTTTTCTTACTTGTGCGAGATTATTTACCTTGTGCGAAGATTCCCTTTTTCATAACCATTTTCCCGTATCCCGCACAAAACCTTCCTCCTGCACTAGACATGTCTCGCATGGTTCAACACTTAGTTTATTTCCAACTTTTCCTATAGTGTAGAGAACCTAACCTTAACCTTTTTTTCCCACATGGAATTCCTCTCCGCACAAATTGTTGGAATGTTGTCAATACTGAGAGGGGGGGTGAATCAGTATTGCTTCTTTTTCTCAAATTAAATTAATTCTTTATTATTTTATAACAATTTATCAACAATAATGTAAAGAACTTTGATTTTTAAATGTAAGAATCATAAAAATTATACTTCATTTACAAGTTGTAGTTTTGTAAGAGACACCAATATCTATTTTTTTGAGAGCCAACTCAAGGAGACACCAATCCCTTGTTTTCAAATAACAAAATTGAGGAAGCACCAACTCCCTGTAGATCAGGCTCCAACCTGTAGAGGGCTCCAATTCTCTTTTTTCAAGCACCAACTTGAGGAAGCACCAACTCCCTATTTCAGGCTTCAACATGTAGAGTACTTCAATCCTCCCTTGCTCCTCCCTTCCACCCTCACTTCATGTGAATGTTTCACGTTCTTCCTTGGACTCCATCTGTGTTTTGATTTTCTGAATTAGATCATAGAGACATCTTCCTTCCACCATATTTTATGGTTTATATATTCTTTCAACGGGTGGGAAATTTGAACCAGTGTGTCTTTTAATAATGTATCATTGCACCTCTTCATTTATTTAATAAAAATGTTGTTTAGATAACAAATTTCTTCCTTTATTATTATTATTTTTAAGTAATCAAGTGACCTAGGTTTTTTCCTTCAATATCTTTGTAAATTAAGAATCATGTTCTTAATTTGCACTGGTAAGCCAGGCACTTTTTCTTGGAATATTTTTCTTTCAATGGTTATCATATTCTGAGCATTTTTAAGCATATTTCTTGTATTGAAATAGAAGGGTGCTAATTTATTCACTCCATAGGATTGACGTTTGTGACCAACGGCTTATTAATATGTATGGAATTACCGCTTACCACTCGTTGTATCCCTTTTAGTGGAACGGGTGATCAGAATGGTTTTAGAAACCCACTATCAGGGTGTCCGCGTTTCATAGGATGCTACCACGTGTCTAATGTGGTAACTTACAAACCACCTACACAAATTCCAACCTTCTCATTAACCTATTCTCCCTTCAGTGATGTCCACTACATTTCCACCATAGATCTATCATCCCAATGAACGGTTATATCTGAACCTCCCATGATCTTTATTGCACCCCAATCCGACGATTTGGTTTTAATCATGCATTGAGTGGACGATCTTGGTTTTCCTAGGGGATTTAGATAGATCCACGGTTTGGATTTAATCAACCATTGAGTGGATGGTCTGCATTTACTTCAACATGGACTTTTTACTTAGAATTATTTTACGTGGTGGGTTCACAGACTCGTGAACTCACATGTCTTCTCAGGTGCCATCAAAATGCACACCCCACTTCCGCTACCTCCATAATGAACCTATACTTAGAAATTTTTAAGTGATTCTTCTCGAGTTCACGGACTTGCGGACTCGCAAACTCACATGTCTTCTTGGGTGTCATCAAAATGCACGCCTAACTTCCACTACCTCCATAATGAACCTATACTTAGAAAATTTTAAGTGATTCTTCTCGGGTTCGCGGACTCACATGTCTTCTCGGGTGTCATCAAAATGCACGCCTATATTCTTCTACCTTCATAATGAACCTATGCTTAGAAAATTTTAAGTGATTCTTTATATGATTTCCACTGATAGAAAATAGATTTGAGCCATTGGATTGTGGTTTCACGTCTTTTCGTGGATTGTGGTTTCATGTCTTTTTCATGGATTGTGGACTCACTTGTCTTTTCGATTGTTTAATAATTGTTGAGAAGTAATCATGTTCTTAATCCCTTTCATTTTATCACTTTTCCTCTCAATACAACCCCCTCATATACCCCAGAACCCTTATTCACCCCCTACTCATTGACAACTATTAAATGAATTTTATGGATTGGATTGCATGGGTTTGATGTGATTGTTGAGCCAAAGTTTGTTTCATATTAAAGAGATGTCATGTATGGTTTGTTTAAGAATTTAGTTGCTAATAAATGTTGCATACAAGATGAGCTTATTTAGCAGAGGAAGCCATGGCTGAAATAACAGAGGAAGAGGGAATTGGAACAAAGGGCCTAGAAGGCCAAGATTCTCGATACATTTGATGCAAATCCACAAGAGTTAAACCAACTCTTCCAAGTTGGATTTTTCAATTGGATTGGACAAGGGGTAGTCCAACCTAGGCCAGAAAGGCCTCCCCTCCAACCCCAGCATGTCCCCAGTATCCTTGTTCCCCCTCATGTTTCATTGCAACCTAAAGTCCCCAAGAATGACAGATGGCAAGAGATTGTTCACCCAACAGTCTACCAACATCATGGCTGGCCCAATTTGTCTCTACATGCTCCTCCTCCACCGGTTAACTCGAATGTCCAAATTTCCCTTGCACACTCACCTGTATAGTCCTCCCACGCAAGAAAAAGACTCAAAACCGAATCCCACCACATGCATGACAAAGTAAAAGTCGATGCTTCCCCCTCCTCTCCCTCAAGTGATTCATCCAAATCTGTTTCATCCCACATGCACTTGAGAGATGAATTTTCTCATGTCATTAGTGAGATCACGCCCAAAGGATCCATACATCCTAAGGCTAATTCAGGGAGGTCAAAGGGAGACAGCAAAAACAAAGGGAAAATTGCCTCCCAAAGTGGAAAATATGGTTTTTGAGGATATTTTATTATTGATTTGTTGAGAACAGTTGAGTGTTGAAGTTTTTGGACAACATACTATTTTTGGATATTTTGGATATTATATGCTTGGATATGATTTAAAATATCATTGATATTTAATTTTTAAACTATGAGAATGATTATGGGAGCCACAAGGAGAGATGTGTTTGATTGATTGACTAGTTATGTTTATTTTGTTAAGGAACTAAAGGGAGTCACAAGGGGTCCCACTTACTAGTTATTATTTATTAAAAGACCCTTATTATTATTATTATTATATTAATTCTTCCCCTAACTAAAAGTTAGTTGAGTTTTAGCTAACTTAACTAAAATAAGTAGTTGAACTACTTCAACTAATTTGGGATGCATAAAAGAAAAATGAGGAAGAACAAGAGGAGAATAGAAGGAGAAAGCATAATAAGGTTTGCTCTTGAGTTTTATTGAGATAGTTCAGTTTTCATTCATTCTTCAATTCGTTAAAATCCTAATTCTCTTTAATGACAACAAGTTCCTATTGTAGACAACAAGATTCAAGTTGAATTACATCATTCAGACACTTGTTTTCAGAGGTGTTGATCTATCTTTGATAGTCTGTGTAGACTTGTCTATTTATAAATTAAATTTCATGACTGAGAAAGGATATTGTGCAGAGTCTAGTGGGTAGCAATCTCTGGCAAGTTGATTCAACTTTTAAAGTTCAGTTTTTACTTTCTGTCATAAGTCCTTTTGTATGGTTTTCATTGGAGACATCTAAGTTTGACTTTTGTCCAAACTCCCTGGATTTTTGTAAAGAGAATGATTCTTTTTATTTCTTGGAATGAAATAAGTGATTGCTATTTTGTCTCATCTGTGTTAATATGTGACTTGGTATTTTTTTTTTGTCTCCACATTTACTCTTGCATCTGTTATATTCAGAAAATTATATAAATATGTTGAATTTTACAACAATCTTCTATTTTTAAAAAATCAACCTAAGCCCTTGTAACTAATACTTGTGGATTAGGAAACAAATTTTGAGGCTATAAACATAGGGTGATATTCCCGTCTATCTTGCCTTAGCCAAGCAAGATCTGAAAATGCTTGAGTAAGATTATTTCATATCTTTTCCTCAACATTTATTTGGCGACCATACCGGGGAGATCTTCCATATCTCTCTGGTTGATTTTTTATGCTTGATTATCATTGAACATATTTACATTTATGATATTGATCCTTTGATTGATTCATTTCTTAATGACTGTACCTATTGCAAGGCAACCCAATATTGAACTCGGTCTTCAAGATTAGGCCAGCATTGCTTTAAACTTGTTTAATACCATATTAGATACTTTTGATACCCGGGTTGAGCTTAATCGCTCATGGGAAGCAATTGAAAAAGACATAAGTGCCCAAGAACGTTGAGAAGCTAGGCAAAGACAGCCTATGAATCAGCCATAGCTTTATTTTTCCTACAGTTTGGCTCTTCTTTTCATGTCCTTAGACCCTCGTATTTCTAGGAGAAGAAAAGGTTTATCACCAGAAATTAATCTTATTGCTGAAATAGGAAGAAGGAACGTTGTGTTGTCAACCCAACAAAGTGCTCTAAAGAGAACTTTGTCTTATTCATCTAGTTCGTCTTTCTCTCCCTTACCTATCATTCACAAGATGACATCTAGTGGTGGCTCTGGTGGCACTGGAGGTTCTTCTTCATCTCAATATTCCTCTTCGTCAGTGATTGGTAGCTTATATAGTCACCAAGTCCATGTCCAATCTACTACAAACCCCACAAAAGTCATTAAAAAGTATGGGCTTTTTCAGTTTGAAGAGGATGCTACAAATACTCTGTGGCATGTTTCCCCCCCTCTTAACTAGCACCTGCTACTCTTCCACTTCCTAAATTCAAAGAACATCTCTTTAGTTTTTCATGGAATAACATTGTTACTATGAATGAACACTTGGTGGCATTTTTTAATACCTGTCACAACATAGGATCCAATTACAACGATACTTGTATGCGCTTATTTGTGAATTCCTTTGAAGGGAAGGTTGCAGCCGATTTATTTTATCCCCCTCCTAACATTTTATCTACTTGGGAGGAGTTAGTCTATTGGTTCAAATATACCTATAGGCAATCCAAAATCCCAGGCGAGCAGTTACAAGAGTGCAATAACATCACTTATAAGGATGGTGAGACTATCAAGTCCTTCAACTTGTGTTTCACCAAATCGTACAACCAAATCCCTGAGCTCATTCTCCCTTAGAACCAAGTCGCTTTCATGCATTATAATAATGCACCACCTTCCCCCTACCATCATAGGCTTGAAGAAAAGGCCATTGATAACCTTGGTTTTGTTCTGCACACTTTTTTAGAGTATGAAGAACAACTTGAAAGAACAGGTCTTCCTAAGGGAGACTCAATTAAACATATAGACATATCCTCCCTCTTACAGCTTGTACAAGACATGAATAATCGAATGATAATGTATGAGAGGAAAGGAAATGTCCCCTCTCTTACCCCTGGAGCTTCATCTTCTTCTACACCCCCCCTTAGAAATCCAAATGAAAATAATTTTCAACCTAAAGCTATCATGCCTCATAGTTGGTGTAACTTTTGCGAGGAACACCATGAGGAAAGTACATGTGAGGTAAAGAAGAGTGCTAGAGATAAAATATTTGGTAAGAGACCTGAAACTACAATCGTTTTCCTAGACTTTGCAGAGCCATAGGATGTCATGATCATAAATACTATGAATAAATCATATGCTCCCAAAAGCAAATATGATCCTCCCCGCATTTCTTCTAGCCCAAGCTCATATTCACTATATACTATTGTCTAGGTTCCTAAGGCTCCTGACAGTCAAGGAACTACCTCCCCTCTTCCCTCTTCCAAATACAACATTCTAAATCAGTTGGCCAACATCAAATCAGATGCTACCCTCCTGGACATGGTTGTCATTCTTGAACAACATAAGCATCTAAAACAATTCATGGAAGGAAAAGATTCCATTGTAGCCAACCTCTCTGAAGAGGTAGATGAAGAGGATTCGTCTGTAAATAAAGTAGGTGTACATAACTTTATACACCCTGTAAAAAACCCCCCATTTTATATTTCTATAAAGATTATGGATAATATTTCCCATTGTTCTCTCATTGACAGCAGTTCGGGCCCAAGTGTAATGTCAAAAATTATTATGGAAGAGCTAGGCTTGTCTTGTACAAATGAGAATGCTAGAAGCATGCTCTCTTATAATAGTTTACAGCAAACGACCATAGGTGAAATCAAGGACGTGACCTTGGTTTTGTGCGCGCATCCTAAAATAAGGACAACCCTTAATATTCAGGTAATAGATATGCTAGTGAGTAATTACTCGATCATCTTAGGAACATATTGGCAAGCTTTGATAGTTGGATACCTTTCACTCAACGGGACACACTTATATGTTCCTCAAAATGGTAAAAACATCATAGTCCTAAGAGAAGGGAGAACTTCAGCTTGCATAGAAAGCACCCCACAGCCTAACGTGAATTACATCGAGGAGGACCTAGGAGTGTATTCCATCTTTGCAGATGAGGACAATACTACCTTGGAACAAATCGACTTAGAGGATGGGATGTGGCATATGCACTTCAATGGTTCATGCTCTAATGAAGGAAACAGAGTTGGTATTATCTTATACTCTCATGTGGGTAAGATTCATAACTTTTCCTATAGGTTAGAGTTTGCTTGCACAAACAGTGTGACTGAATTTGAAGCGTTACTGCTAGGCATTGAAAATGACTATAATCTAGGTTGTGGCCACCTTACAGTTTTTTGGGATTTCGAACTTGTTGTAAACCTTGTCTGTAAGATATACTCTCCTAGCAACAAATTAATGAAACGTTTCACCCAAATTGTTGCACTTATATCGAACTTAATATCTTTCAACATCACTCATGTTAAAAGGGAATTGAACTCATTGGATGACAGGTTAGTTGTTTTTCTAGCCTCTTCTACTCGGCAACTTCTGCCACAAAGACCTGATTGTACCTTTCAATATTTGTATCGTCTGCACATCCCTGACAACATAGAGTCATGGCAGGTCTTTCCTAGTGACGAGAGTATATGTGCTTTCATTCAAAATTAACCTTATAAGCTTAAGGAAATTATATCGATGGAAGATAACAAAATTCCTAAAGGCTTGACTCCTCTAGAAAGTTTGTTTTCATAGAGTGATGTAGGCAACAATGAAAAACATAATGAAGAGTCAAAAAGGAAAGTGGTTGAAACCATTTCCTTGAACATTGGAACACCTAAGTCTCCAAATAATGTTAAAATAGGTACCCAATGTTCTAATGAAGAAAAATTGAAGTTCGCTAAGCGGCTTGGTGAATTTCAAGATGTTTTTTCTTGGTCTTATGAGGATCTTCGTGGTTTTGATCTGCTATTATACAACATGCCATTCCTATCAAGGGGGGCATAAAACTAGTTAGGAAAAAACAAAGACCCATTAACCCTGCATTAGAAGCAACTATTAGAAAGGAGTTGGAAAAACTCTTAAAGGCTCGGATCATTTTCTCGGTTAAGTATTCTGAGTGGGTTTCCAATTTGGTTCTCGTTCGAAAAACAACTGGTCAAATAAAATTATGCGTAGATTTTTGCGCATTGAATAGGGATAGTATAAAATATCACTTTCATCTCCCTAATATGGAAATGATTTTGCAGCAAGTTGTAGGGTCACAAATGATGTCCTTACTTGACGTTTTTTCTGGTTACAATCAAATCAAGGTAAAAGGAGAAGATAAATATAAAACCACTTTTATTACTCCTTGGGGCACTTTTTGTTATGAACGTTTTCCTTTTGGATTATCGAATGCAAGTGCCACTTTTCAAAGAGCTATGCAAATATCTTTTGACGATTTGATTGGCAAGATTATTCAAATCTATCTTGATGACTTAATTGTGTATTCAAAAAATCGATCAGATCATTTTGGTCAACTTAAAAGAGTTCTCATGTGATGCGAGAAATTTGGCATTTCACTAAATCCTTCTAAGTCTATTTTTGGCATTACCAAGGGAAATCTCCTTTGACACATTGTCTTTGATTCAGGAATAAGAATTGATCCCGAAAAGATTGTCGCTATCCTAAATCTACTTGCTCCCACTTCCAAGAAAGAGGTTCAAGCTTTCATGAGTGTTATTAACTTTGTCTGTAGGTTTGTTCCTGATTTTGCTGTAATGGTCAAGCCAATTCATAATCTGTGTAAGAAATATTGTTCAATTTCTTAAACAAATGATGTCGAAAATTATTTTGTAGGGATCAAGAAAGCGATCAGTTCTGCACTGGTTTTGGCGAAGCCAGATTTTGAGAAAGAATTTATGATATATACTAATTCCACAGAGGAAGCAGTTTATGTTATCCTCATGCAAGGTAATGACCAAGGTAACGAAAAACCAGTGGCTTACATGAGTCAAAGCTTGTATGATGACGAGTTTAAATATTCTTTTATTGAAAAACATGCTTTCGCTCTTGTTAAAGTTGTTGAAATTTTTTTCCACTTCATCTTAGGTAAGCACATGTTGGTAAAAGTCCCTTACCCGCTGTCAAGTTTTTTCTCTCACATAATTATCTTGCAGGGAATCTTTCACTTTGGCTTGCCAAGATCTGGGAGCATGATTTAACAATCGTGACTTCCAACACCATCAAGGGACGTGACTTAGCCCTTCACTTATCTCGGCATGTTGAAACTAGTGAATAAATTGATGAGCATGATAATTATCTATCATCATTGTTCTACATTGATAATCAAATCCTTCCTGTGTCTGAACATCCTTGGTATAAAAATTTGGTTTACTATTTTCAAAATCAAAGATGTCCAGATAACTTAAACACTCATCAAATCTGCTAGATACATCATTATAGGAGACTTATTTTTTAGAAGATATGTTGATGGTATGTTGCTTCGTTGTGTAAACAATGAGGAAGCCCAGAAACTGTTGCAAGAAACTCATGGTTCTTCAAATTCTATTATTCATGTAGGAGGTCATTTTTCTGCTAAAACCACTGCTTTTAAGATTATCAGAAAAGGATACTATTGGCCATCAATCTTCATAATTCTTATGTTTGTGATCTTGCAACAAGTGCCATAAATTTGTTGGGAAAGAATGTCTTTCATCCATGCCTTTACAACATGTCCTCCCGGACTTTCCTTTTTCAAAATGGGGTTTGGACTTTATTGGTCCTATTAATCCTCTGTCTTCAGCAAGACAAGTGTCAGACATTTGGGTTAGGTTGATGGATTGTTGGTTTTCATTTATGTCAACCATTAGAGAGTGATATTGTAGATTGATTTCAACCCTTAGTGATTTATGTCAAGCCTTGGAGAAAGTTTGGTAGCGATTTCCGGTAGCACAAAGGTTTGGGTAATGGACCCAAGGTTGTTTCATGTATAATGGTATGAGTTTTAATATATTTAAAGGTAATATTATTCTAGATGGATAGTACATGTCATTCCATTTCCAGTGGTATGTGGAATGTCACATAACTCCTCACGATTAGAGAGTTATGGCCATGAGAAGTTGGAGAACCCAAGTTTGGGTAATGGACCCAAGTTTGTTTGATGGATAATTGTATGAGTTTTGATATATTTGGAGGAAATAATATTCTATATGGATAGTACATGTCATGGAATTTCCAGTGGTATGTGGAATGTCACATAACTCCTCACAATTAGAGAGTTATGGCCATGTGAAGTTGGAGAACCCTCATGAGTCATCTAGAAGCCCCCAAAAATCAAAGTAGTCAAAGTGGTTTAAGAGAATTTAGAAGGTAAATAATAAAGTGAAGTGATGAGTGTACTATAATTCAAAGTGAATACAAAATAAATTATTTAAATAATAAAGTTAATGGAGAAATTACTAAGTTGACAAATGGTTAGAAGTGGGTTAACCCTAAAATAAGGAAAGTGGGTTAAGATGGTTAAAAGGTAACCCCTTGAGAAAGCTAAATGAAAGTATAAATAAGAGGAAAGACTCTCTAATTTTAATCACAATTGAGCATATTGAATATCTATAGGTTACTGAGGTAACCAAATGATATCTAAGTGGAATTTCAAAGGGAAGGTGAAGTAAAGAAGGTTGAAATTCAAAGGAGGATAAATTCTTTTGATGATGCTTTCTAAGGTATGTTATTTACAGGTCATCTCACCATTCTCGCAATAAATGTTTTTCAAGAATGATTCAGACTGTGAAATTGGGAGGTCATTTAGAAAACACATCCAAGTAGTTGTGATACAAATTTCATCTTGTGGGTCGTTGTATTTTTGGAGTTACACGTCGTGGAAAATAGGGTTTTGTGGCTAGTATTGAAACTAGTCTAAAACAGATGTTTCGGGTAAAAACATCATAACTTCTTCATAACAGATATCAATTCATTAAGAACAAATGTATTGGTTAGAGTACAGTCTATAGTATTCAGTGTACAAATTTCATATCCATACAACAAATATTACGTGTGGGGCACGCTCTACAAGTTCACTCTCTAGAATAAGCCAGAATTCAACAAGGTATGCCACATTTTTTCTATAAATCCTTTTCTAAGAGGTTCCAAGTAGTGAAATCTAGAGGAATTGCATAAAATACAATGAAGAACATTGTGTACCATTTTCATATCTTTATTCATTACAGGTACATAGTTATGATTATTGCAAGTTAGGGTTTTTGACTAATCCAAAATTAATCATGTGAGACTAAAGTAAAGTTTGATAAAATGCTAGTCTCTTGTTGTTAAAGTTAAGGAAGGTTTTCAGGTATGTGATCATATACACCAGGTCTATTATAGAGTTACAAATCATATTTGGATGATGAAATTGACGAGGGCTTTTGGTTGAGGTACATGTTGGGTACATGGTGTTAACGATAAATCTTGTCCCTGGTTCGAGAAGCACACGGGTCTGCAAGTTGCACGCAGTGCTCAAGCGCAGCTCGGGATAATTCTTGTTTTCCTCCAAGTATCAAATCAAGCGAGTGTGCTAAGTCTTGCTATTGACGGACGAGATCCATCTGCAAAGAAAATCAATGGTCATCGGGGTGTCGGAGTTGCCAATCTACTCGACATTTAGCAGTAGAGAAGTCTCTTTTCTTTAAAGGCTAAATACAGTTCGTCCGATCCAGAGGCACGTGGCGAGAGATCCCACAGAGTCGGGGGTCACGGAACTAAAAGTCCCGAGCACATGGCAGCAAAAATCCCGATATCT
>JASDQU011442516.1:11400-21725 GCA_032191745.1 Picea mariana | reverse complement strand
TTTTGTTCCGCCTTTCAGCTGCTTACCTTGCATTGTTCTTGGTTTTCAGATGTCGATGTCTTCGCTACCCTATATTGACTTTTTTGAAGGTGCTATTCACAATACTGAAAACCTAGCATCTACTGCATGGGCAATCTATGCACCTACAGATGAGTTGTTCACTCTACATGGTGTTTGCCTTGGTCGTGCAACTAATAATATTGCAGAATACAATGTAGTTATCTAGTTATTCATTGACGCCATTTCATTTGGAATTTGTCATCTTTTTGTATGACTTGATTCATAGTTAGTAGTGTTGCAATTGAGTAACTTTATTCCATCCAAAGGCCTACATTGTTACAGGTATACTTAAGAATTTGCCTCTTGGAAAGACATTTTGATTATATTGAGTATCAGCATATTCCTAGATGTCTAAACACACTAACATTTTCATTAACTAATTATTTTTTCGATAGACATTTGGGCCATTTGTAAATCCAAACACACATTTAAAAAGACAGGTAATATGGTAGGAAATTTATATTAGGAAATTTATATTAGGAAATTTATATTAATACGTCAAAAGTTACAAAAAGTGTTTGTCCTAAGACCAAAATGTCAAAATAGTGAAGCTTGTGGCTTCATATACATAAGCATCAAGGATGTTGCTCATTGTAAAAAACTACTGCTCGTCACACTCTATAGATTAGTCGACCAATAGATGTTGATACGCCAACTATATGGTGTTGGTGAATGTGGACATAAACTAATCTCCCTAGATCGACCTGGATCTAGAACAAAACAAGATAGGACATGACAATTTCCCTAAGTTCCTACCATTGAATTTACTACCAAAGAAGGAATGGATGAAATACCTTTAGATATTGCTTCCTTATATCTTTGTTGTTCCTGCTTCACTCCGGTGCTCTTGTGAGATCAAATCTGCAATGAAACAAACCAAACAAAGTGAAAGCAACAATTGTAGATTCAATGGAAACCTAAACATGTGATCAAGGAGTCTTCTAATAAAACTCTAATGATTTTATGGGAAAGAAACATGTCACTGTATCATATTAAGTAAAAGTGGAAGATACAACCAAATTTCCTTGATGTCGCAAGTTCCCTTTTGGTGGTCCTTTGTTCCAACACACATATACACTTGCTCTGAATTTGTATGAAGATGGTCCACAAAAGCTTGATGGACAAATGGAGGTCTCAAGCATCAATTGTAACCGGATTATTCAACCTACTCTTTCAATAATTCTTTGCTAAATCTTTCTTAAACGTTTCCATGAGAAACCCATCATTATATAGGAGAAGGTGAAGTGGTTACAAGGATGAATATGATCCCACCAAATCAGAGAAGTCAGTAAGATCAGAACCATATGGATGCCACATCACATTCTAGTAGAGTCTCCTGCTAGAAACTTCTTGAAACTTCTTCCTTTTATTTGCTTCAAACATCGTTGCACACTGCCTATATAGTAGCATGCGAAAATCTTGCGAGTTGAGCATAGAGTAGCCTATGGAAATCAAGGATTTCCACATTGTGTACCACTATCAGCCTATGGCATGATTCTAAAAATATTCCTTGTAGGGGAAGAACTTCGTCATTTTCCTCATGTAAAAGATTGTTTTGAGAGCTTGAACACATGCTTATAGGGTCATCACCATAGTGACCAAAATAATGTGTAACAAAATTCCCCCCAAAGTATGAGGCTGGAACTTGTGACAGCTGAAATACTTTGTAAAATGTGTGTGTGTGTCAGGAACAAGGAGCGCACCAATTGAGAACTTGCAAACAATCAAGCATATGCATAAAATCATACCATTTCTGAGGTAGACATTCCCAAACTCAAACTACAAGTGATTTAAATCATAAATGTAAGTCATGGCCACCAATTATACACCATGGATCCATGTCGTCAAGATTCTACATAGCCACCAGGAATACACTGTGGATCTATGTATTAGAAAGATTAAATTTAGACACAGCCATGAGACATACAAAGTGGATCTATGTATCAAATACAAATCATAAATAATCCATCGCAACCTGGACCAAAATGATGAGATCCAGGTTCTTCAATCCTGTCATCCATATGTATGAATCTAACCATGCGATTTATAGGCGCTGAAGCCAAACATGGTAGAAACTACTTGATTACTAGTCATTGATGAAAACCATTAACAAGTGTGAGACAAATCACCATTGATGTCAATGATTCCCAAGGTACCTTAGTACAATCCAACGAATGTGAATGAAGGAGTTTAAGTCGACCACTCGATGAAATCTCTCAATTAGAGACCAATGATGTGAATCCACTATTGAAAGCGAAGAAAACTGCCATTGAGGCATGCAATCTCTAAGGTACTAAGTGATTTCTAATTCTTGTTCCCAGATGATGAGTTGAATTCAACAAGAAAAGACTCATCATGGGAGGGCCTTGATGTATCCCACATTAGTGACATGAAATAAGTAACAGATTTAGGGTAGATCAAAGTATGAAAATGAATTGAAACTGACACAGGGAAGGATGACATGGTAAGGATTAACAATTATAGATGGATGACTCGATAGAGGGCTTGTTTGGACTTCTCTTCAACATATGAATGAAACGATAATGGTCTTGGCAGCATTGACTAAAAAATGACCCAAGATATGGACTTACAGAGGGCCAAACGAGAGACAAATGGATTTCCCAACCCATATTCAAATGATGAAGGGGGGTGTCATGTCCAAGAGCGATTAGTACTACCACTAACACAGATACAGAGACACATTTTTTTCCCAAATTTTCCCCCACCATTTCTGGCAAGTACCTCTTTATTTTTATGCAATCTTGAGGAGGATATCATATGCTTGTGGATCTAAGATCATCCTTCAAACAAGTCTCTCAAAGTATGCTTAACAAACCCTAAGAAGGAGTGGTTCGACCCCATGTGGGTCTTTCGATGTTTATTTAACGAGTCCAAAGATAGAAAACTCGAGAGTTTTTCATGTTTATATAGTCTGAAAAACCATTAAAGACAACTCTCTCAGTTAATTTTTCGTAAATTAATTCGACGAGACTGAAAAAGTGATAAATTATCGCCCATCGAATGTTTTCTTCAAATACTTTTATGAGCGTGAAAATAACAAGGTTGCTCGACAATATTTTCATTTTTATGGAGTGTGAAAAGAGCTTAAAGGACACTCCATAGGTTTCGCTTTTCGTGTTTCCATAATGAGTACGAAAAAATGACAAAAGTATTCTCGGTTTCATTCTCATCGATTTTTGATCACGAGAACGAACAAAGACTAGGCTTGAGGTTTTTCTAAAAAAACCCTAAAAAGTATTGATATATGTAACAAACAGAAAAATGAATCAAGAAAAATCATCCATACGACATTGTTCAGGGCCTTAGTATTCACATCTGTGAGAAACAACAGACTCACATAGCCATTAGACCATTAGGTTATGATAAAATGCATTAAAATAATATAAAATATTATAAGAAAAAGAAAAAAATGAAATAAAAAGGGGTAAGACCTCTTATTACTATTTCATTTGCATTTCATTCAAAACTTGTCTAGAAACCCTATTTTTATCTCAAATTCCAGCTCTCGATTGTGAGAAGCATAGGCGATCATTCAACAAACGGTCTCCATCAACACAGTAATCTTGACATCCTCTTCTTTTTCAATGGATTGAAATTCATTTATTTTGGTTTAAAGGTAGTTTTTGGATGAGTTTTTGGGCTGGTAGGCTTGCGCTGGGGCCGCCGCAGGTGACTAGTATCAAGACCTATGGAAATAAATGATTTTCACAGGACCTGCGAAAACCCTGCACTGTACTAAAAACTCGTTTGCAGCAGTTGAAAACTCAAAAAATTATACATGTGTTTTCCCAAAAAATGATTTCAAAATCAACGATTGAAGATGCTAACTTCCTTTCCTCATCTCCATGCAGGTATTTGATTGCCAAAATGTTGGAATGGAGAGAATGGGAACATGAGGATGATGACTACATCACCTTAAATGATCCAGGCACTGTCAATGTTCGTCGAAAGTGCAGATTGTTAAATTATTTTAAAATCCAGGGCATGAGAGCCCAACTGAGGTTGCTAGAATACCTGGTCCACATGTGGGACATAGACCAGTAGGTGTTTCATATAGGTGTCCACATTATTTCTTTGGATGTCAAAGAAATTTACTTCTTGACGGGGTTATCTCGTCTTGGAGCACATATGACCTTAATAGGGGGTTGAGGTGGTGGCCTACTGATGAGAGAATACATCCGTCAGTACTATGAACCTGAGGTAAGGTAGCCGTCAGAGGTGTTCAAAATTTAACTCTCCGGGCCATCCTTTTTACCATTGGGTGCTTGGTGGGAAGTGTGTCTCCACACATGTCCCTCCAAAGTTATTTTCAGTATGTCGTGGAATGCATAGAACCTCGTGTGTTCAACTGGTGTGATGGTCTTCTTCACAGTATGAAGACACAGTTAACCAAAAACAAGAATGGGGACCTGAAGAAATTTCAGTATGGATCCATTTTGGTTTCTTTATTTCTAGAAAGAGTCCCTCATTTATGCTTACAGGTAGAGTGGGGTATACCAATTCCACGAGATTTGTGGATGAAGTGGTGGTGCAATCTCATGGCACAGTATGTAGTAGGCCCCATTATTAAATACAATGATGCATTCTTTGACTGGTTGAGTCCACAGATATTGATGATAGATGACTATGCATATGTTAGCCTGGAATTTCACAATGACCCTGATTTGGTTCTATCTGAGGGTTTTAAGTGGGGGGAACCTAGGTAAGAAAAACATTTTGTTTTTATGGTGTTTTTGTGAAATTTTAGAATATAATATGTTTTATATATTCTCTCTATCCAATGAATAATCAAACATTTTGACCATGCAAATATAGGGCCACATCGGCCTTCGGGAACTTTCCCCATTCAGAGGCAAGGGGAAGCAGCGGTAGTAACAGGAAGGGATGTTGATGATTATGAAGAGGTCGAGCAGAATGTAGAGGGTTTGACAACAGACATCCTAGATATCTCGATCAATGATATTCTAAGGCATTATTAGCGCCACACCGTAGGCATCTCGGGTTCACTCAACTGATTAATTCGCAGAGTAGCATGGGTGGTAGTGTGCTACTGTGAGTAGCATCCATGATGCTATTTTGTAGAATTCGTGGGCTTGATATTTTGATATTTCGGTCTTTTGGATGGAAAACACCTTTTTGTAAAACATTTTGTCGTTATATATATACATGAGGCTTCTGCCGAATTACTTTTATTTATATACAACATGTGATGTGTGATTGGATTTATAAATGTCTCAAATGTTTGTCTAACACATAATTAGCTAATGCATCAGTTAACGTATTTAGACATCTAGGAATGTGTTGATACTCAATGTAATCAAAATAACGTTCCAAGAGGCGAATTCACAAATATACCCGCAACAATGTAGGACTTCAAATTGTATAGACATTACTTAGTTGTAGTACTACTAGTTGTGAATCAAGTCATACAACCAGGTGACAGATTCCAAGTGAAATAACATCGGTCAACAATTCAATGATTGCACTATATTCTTTCATATTGTTAGTTGCACGACCGAGGAAAAGACTGTGTAGACTGATTAACTCATTCGTAGGTGTATAAATTTCACAAGCAATGGATGCTAAGTTTTGAGTACTACGACTAGTGCCATCGGCGAAGCCAATGTGGGATAGCGAAGACACCGACATCTGGAAACCAAGTAGAATGCAAGGTAAGCCTCTAGGGGTTGAAATCAAATAATGAAAAAAACACAAGAATAGCACACAAAAGTATGATATAGTAAAAATACAAGCACTCATGCAAAGATAACCTAGGCATGGTACTTCTTCAAGTAAAGTCCATTTCTGGGTTCACTGAAAGGAATACCATCATAATTGACTAACTCATAAGCTCCTTTCTCCAAAACTCGTTTGATAATATAAGGTTTGCACCACATAGCCTCAAATTTTTTGGCCCCTAGTAAATCACGATCTTGTTCATAGAGAAGAAATAGATCACCTTCGGAGAAAAAATGTCGCTTGACATGCTTATCGTATTGGAATTTCACACATTTCTTCTGGGCTTCAATAACTAGGGTGGCATCATGATGGTTTTCGTCTAATTGCATCATATACAATAGACGTTCTTCCTCGGTAGAGGTGTTGGATAGAAGTTCAATGGCTAGTTTCAACGATGGTATCTCACGATCAATCAGCAGGACAACTTCGATACCATACACCAATTGAAAAGGCGTAAATCCCATGGTTGACTTCATGGATGTACGATAGGCCCATAATGTTGAAAACAACATCGTGTGCCAACTTATTATCCATCGAAGCATAGTGATGAGAACTTTGTTTATTGATTCAACTTGACCATTGGCCTGTGGATAGTAGGGAGTTGAGTTTTCATGTCGAAGACCCAACTTTTTGGTAAGATCAGACATCATGAAATTTTGAAAATGGATACCCTGATCAGTGACGATAGCTTGTGTGATTTTGAATCGTGTGATGATATGATTGAATATGAATAGGGCTGCAGTTTTTCCAGTATTATCGAATGTAGGCATCACCTTGGTCCATTTTGTGAAATAATCCATAGCTACGATGATGTATTCATGCCCCCTGATCGAGTGAGGGTTACATGTCATGAAATCAATGCCCCATTTTGTGAAAGGTCGAACGAAAACTACAGGGTGTAAAGGAGCAGGATGCGATCTTATTTTGTTGTTGTACGTTTGGCAAGCATGGCATTTTTGGATGGCAATAATACAGTCTTTGAATAAAGAAGGCTAAAACTATCCTACTCGTAAGATATTTTGGGTAGTAGCATACCCAGACATGTGACCACCACATGCTCCAGAATGACAATCATTCAATTCTTTCTCAGCCTCATCATAGGTGATACATCGTTGAAAAACGAAATCAACCCCACTTCGATAAAGAGTGTCATCGAGAATAATATACTGATGATCCTAGTAACGTATATGATGATGGTTAGTGATAGAAATATCGTGATGGAAAGTTTGCATCTGGAGATAAATAATGATATCTCCATACCAGAGGTCATCAGAAATGATCATAAAAAGGGACTCATCAGGTAAAGAATCCTCTGCTACATTTTTTGTCTCAGTGCAGGGAAGGTCATATAACAGTTCGATAAACACCAAGGATTTCTTAGACTTAGCGCGTTCAAACTCTAAGTCAAACTCCTGGAGAAACACTATCCATTTGGAGTATTTTCTCCCTAGCAATTGGTGTGTAAGAATGTGCTGCATAGGGTTGCAATCAGAAATTACAGTGGTCTTGCATAATAGGATATAGTGACAGAAACGTTGGATAGCTTGAACAACATCCAAGGATAATTTTTCAACATGTAAGTATTTGGCTTCGGTAGTCGTGAAACTACGACTCAAATAATAAATGTCATGTTTTTCATGTAAATCGTCTTCTTGGACTAGAACCATGGAAATGGTGGAGTCCGAAGCACTGATATAAAGAAAATAATCTCAACTATAATCAGGTGGGAAAAGTAGTGG
Source organism: Picea mariana (assembly GCA_032191745.1). NCBI lineage: Eukaryota > Viridiplantae > Streptophyta > Pinopsida > Pinales > Pinaceae > Picea > Picea mariana. The sequence continues at coordinate 14,166 of JASDQU011442516.1, read as the reverse complement.
GGTACAGGTTAAAGTCAGTTTCAAAGATTCAAAATATTTGTTGGCAGTGGTATCCCATACGAACCCAGAACCTTTCTTTAGCAGTCGAGTAAATCTAAGCGTTAACTGAACATACTTTTAGATGAAACGACGTAAAATGTTTATCTTCCCTTGCAAACTTTGAATTTGGTGGGGTGATGAAGGAGAAGGTAGATTTAGGATCGCCTTGACCTTCAAAGGATCTACCTTGATCCCCTGACGTGAAACAATAAAGCCCAGAAGTCGACCAAACTCCACACAGAAGACACATTTGTGTGGGTTTAAGTGTATACAATAAAATCGACAACGAAGGAAAATAGCTTGGAGGTGTGTCAGATGGTCACTACGATATATGGAATGCGCTGGCCGGTAATATAGATATGGTTGTACAATGTGCTTGATATCGTGAAAAGAGTAAGACATGACGCATTGAAAAGTTGGACCAACGTTCTTTAAACTAAAGGGTAGTTTATAGTAGGTAAAGGTGCCCCAAGGACAAATAAAATCATTTTTTTTTTATANGTCCATCAAAGAGAAGATTTCACTCCCGCCACAATCGTCGACGATATGGTTAGCGGAGAGGTTGGGAAAGTTGTCCTTCGGACAATCTTTGTCGATATCCCTATAATCAACGCAGACACAGATCGTACCTTGTTTCTTGTTAACCATAACTAGATTGGATACCCAATTAATTAAAGCCTTGGGATAAATAAATCCACCTTTAAGAAGTTTTTAAACCTCAAGTTTGATAGCAGATTCTTTATGAGGGTGCACCGGGCGAAGTCTTTGCCGGACGGGTTTAGTGCCTAGGTACGTCTTAATTTTATGCACAACAATATCAGGGTCAATACCTGACATCTCTTCATAGCTCCATGTGAAGATGTCATGAAACTCCTGAAAAGGGGACATATATGTGACAACCTCATCGGTGGAACATGAAGCTATGATGTGAATATTTTCGACAACTCCAGGTTTAATGGATATTTTGAGGGGGATGGTGGGTGAAATGTTACTCAAGTTCCCTTCATATAACACATCATGTGTAGACTAGGGAAGAGAAGAGATGACAACAACGGTCTACGGAGTCAAAACACATTGGTAAATCTCTAAGGTGTGTTGCTCTAGGAAGAGGATGGAACAATGATGCCCATCATCCCATGGGGTGTCTTCCATGGACATAACCAACATGATCATCTCGTCCGTAGGAAAAATAACATGGAATGGATCAGGAGATGAATCACCAAGAGAGGGAGTAGAAGGGTTTTCCGATTGAATGGATTGATAAGCGGATTCAACTAGACTTAAAGGCATCTGGTTGCCATAGTGAAGATAATCACTAGGTGCAGGTACTATCCATGGGTTAGAAGACACGGGGGTTTCATGAATGGAGGTGGAAATCATGTTGATCAAGGCAACCAAAGGAGGTGGAACATTTGGTGGTGGGATCATGAACATACCCATCAAATTCGGATCTTTTAGTAGACCCACACTGACATTATCATACCTAGGGGGTGTCTTTTAAATGAAGGGTACATTGCTAGTATGAGCATCAGAGTTAAAAAAGGCCATTTGGTCTACTGTAACAACTTTTACCTGGTGTGGAAAACTTACTACATGAAAAAGAGTAGATACAACTACATGCATGGAATCAATCAAGCTACAGCCAAGTAAGAGGTTGTAATCGAGAGGTGCACCAAAGACCTCAACTTAAGCATTGACCGATTTTCTTTCTAACATAATAGGAAATGAGGGGAGTACATTGTAGGGTTTAAAGCTAGAGTCATTGAAGGATTTGAGCGTGTTGTGTGATTCAGTTAAGGGAGGAGAGCCAATGGCTTTCCAACAAGAAATAGACATTATGCACATCGAGGCACCCTCGTCAATAACAGTTCTACAAATGTTCTTGTCTGTGACAAAAACTTGTATCTGAAATGCGAGTTGATGGGTTAGCCTTGGAATGTGATATTACAAGTCAAAAATTATCAAATTTGTATACGTAGGGTCAATTCCACCAATAGCCTTTAATAATGCCTTCCGTTGAGTGGGACAACTTTGAAGGACTTCGAGAGCTTACATTGTGTAAGGTTCTTGTGCCAGATATTCTACAATACTATAGTTCTAAGTAGCAAGTGCATGAGGATTGAAGGCATAATTTCAAACAACACCCTTTGGGGGAGGGTGAAGAATTGTATCGAGACTCGATAATTCGAGATGAAGAGGACCATTGGGAGGTGAAGTTGAGGGAGACTGTTGAACCAACGAAGGTGGTATATCGTCAACTTTATCCTTTGAGGAAGAGTAATCTTTGACCCGATTGGTAAGTGTAATGTCATTCTTTTTTTAATCACATGTGCACATAAGTACATAAGAAGTAGTGGAAGGAGAGGGTTGGTCGTGAATGACCAATTGGGCCTGCTATTGGGAAGGGAAAGGTTGGGACAAAATGACAGGTGTGGGAGGTTTGGCGGTCCCTTGAAGGAACTTAGTAACCTCAACCCATATTGGAAAATATTTTGTGTAGTGATCATCACCACAGATAAGGCAATGGTATCGGGGTTTGCGTTTATCATTATCATCAGCAGGTTGTGTTTTGGCTTTCTTAGATTGCAAGTTATTTTTATCCTCCTTGTTTTTACCCTTCCCTCTTTTAGATTTATTTTTTCCAGCAGGGGTAGAATGAATGGAGTTCACCTCAGAGGTTTTTTCAATGGAAGGAGTAGGAGTCATAGCATTTTGAACATTAGAAGA
>JASDQU011442515.1:8946-23433 GCA_032191745.1 Picea mariana | reverse complement strand
GCTAAGGGGGAAGAAGAGTACCCCTAGCAATTGGCTGGGAGGTACCGGTGTAGTCTCGACAGTCGACGAGAAGGAGCAGGAGCGGCACGGAACGCACGGACATCATCGAGGCAGGCGAAGAGGCAAAGGTATGCTCTTATAAAATGTAGAGTAGAATTCTTGGGACTTACGCTTGGATTGCTTATTGATTTGAAAAAGATTAGATAGATTTATTTATGTTTTGTTTGAAATTTTATTGAAGTTGTTTATTGTTGGTGGTTTATGTGCGTTTATTATGAAACTTATTCGGACTCGAAGTAGAGGTCTGTGTAAAAAAAAGCCCTTTTTTTGGAGGGTAGTTCAGCGAATTTCTAAGATATATTGGCAGAGTTGTAAAATCCCCCCCCTCTGATAAGTATGTTCAGTAAATTTGGCTCTGCATTCAAATTATTAGAAGGCCTCTGCTCGGCATCCTTCCTTTAAACGACAGGCTTCTCCTCTCCATTCCAGAGTTGAGATAAAGGAAGGGGGTATAATTGGGCACTTTGATTTCATCGTGCGCAACCATCTATCCCATTGCTCCCTGGTGTGGATAAAGGGTAGTGCTTTACCCGTGGCCTATTGGAGCTAAAATTCGCTACCTTATACGACATATTACCACTTTTTACTGTTAAACCTGTTCCAAAAAGGCAACGTAGCTTTACTTCGTAACCTTTCAAACAGTATTGTAAGTTTACAACTCACCACAAGGAGCCACTAAAGGGGATTTCTGTTATAGTTTGCAGCCCTTGTTTTATTTGCCTCCGGTCAAATGTTTGATCACTGGACTTGGCTGATATTTCATTTTTTTTTTCTTTCTGCGAAGAAGACCAGAGCTGATGCTCATTGAGCGTTTTACCTTTTCCTTCATCTCTAAGGTTGTTGTAATTTCCTAAATCGCAGTTGGGTTACATTTTTCTTTCCACCTTAACGTCTCTGCCCTTGGGAACTTCAGGAAGGAGGCGGCGGGTTGTTTAGGAATTTTGAAACTATCTAACCGTCAACCAGTGCATGAGAAAATTTTACTTATGCTTTTACAGACTGTCCATCCTCCTTCGCCCTTGAGCTCTTTGATCCCAATCTTAGAGACTGAACCTCTGTTTTCTTCAAACATTAATTGCACCTTTCCTAGAGTTGCGACCCCCCCTCAAAGCTTTAACTCCTGGGAACTTTCCTCCTCCCCGACTGAGCGTGTGTTTTCTAGGATGACTAATCTCCCTTGCTGTCACGGATTCCTACCTGTTACTACCCTAAGTCCGCTAGAAAGGAACTTATCGGTATTGCAGCCATGAACTGACTGTCATGAACTTAAGGCTGGCGTGCAAGTCATTAACCCTCCCCTTGATTAAATCGTCGCCCTGACAGTTGTTGGTGGGGTGATTGCTCGGATGTCATGATAGCAGTTGCTAGAGTCAACAGGTTCTGCAAAACATTAAGGAATGTTAGACGGTGCAGGTAAAAAAAAATTACTACTGACTACTATTTATTCGAGCTAGATCCTAGGTTGGTAGTTGTTATTATTACCTTTTAAATGGCTAGCGTAGATGGTTAGTGCTGGGTAAGTATTGGTAAAACAATAGCTTTGGATTTTATGTTTATATATATTTCTATTTTAAGCACTGATGGGTAGTGCCATAATAGCTTATTAGAATGCTGACTAGACCAGGTAGCATGTTTTTGACTGCTAGATGATAAAAGTTTTCTGGAGGTTATTTAAATATGTTGATACGATTTATAAATGTAAGGGAAACAAAAATAATATCACCAGGGTTACCACTGATTAAGAATAGATAAAAAGGGGAAGGGTGGAGGTTACAGCTGTCTCGTTCAGATTTTTGTTATTGAAATAGTTCTACCCTTCCATCAAATTTTTCTTAGCAACCACAACCTGGAGGTGTGCTGACAGCAGCTCGCGGCCTGCCATAACCTTCTTATTATTCTACCCTTAGATAGTTGTTCCAAGCTATCGCCGAATAGCACAATTTTTGATACAACAGTGATTCTTCTGCCCCAGTAAGAGACAATTCATGGTGGCCTACAACTGCTTGTATTTATTTTGTTTTAATGGTAATAATTGTTAAATATTTATGGTACTATAAGGTGATAATTGTTAAAGTACTGTCAAGGTAATTATGCAATAATTGTTAAATAGGATTGTTAAAGTAATATGATTTTATGGTAATTATTGTTAAATAATTATGACTTTATAAGGTATTTATGGGTTACGAAATGTTGATGTATGAGGCAATGATTGTTAAAGTGACATTAGTTAAAGTAATAAGGTGTTAATGGTAATAATGGTTAAATAAGCATGGTTATATAAGGTAGTAATGTTAAAGCAATTTTGGAAATAATATGATGGAATGTAAAATGATTATGTCATGATCATGGTAATGATTATGTAATGATTATGTATTGATTAATGGTAATGATTAGGTAATTTGATCGTTATTTTATTGCAGGATAAGTGAGATAAATGTAATATTGATTATTATTTTATGGTGTATTATTAATGTAATGTCCTTGAATTAAGCACATTGAAATTAATGTAAAGAATGTAAGGAATGATTATGTAATGGAATGTTAGTGAATTTCCATGGAATGTAATGTAATGTAAGGTAATGCAATGAAATTAAGGTTAATGCTAATTTTCAGTGTGATTATTGGTTTTGGAATGTTAAGGTCATGTAATGTCATGATTCATGCTACTTGAATACTAACATTGTCCATGGTAATGATAAGGTAGTATGATGTTTGGGTTAATGCTAATACCCATGGCAAGGTTAAGGCTAATGTGGTCACCGCCTTATGGTAACGATAATGTAACGGTTTTAGATAGCGTATAAGGGGGAAGGTGATTGTCCTTGCAGGGGGTTATGATGATATAAATTGTAAAGTGGTCAATGTTTGTGGTGGCGATGTTGAAAGTTATTTTCATTAATCAAATAAATGGTAATTCTTGAGCAAGAACCATGAGTCATTCTGAAGTAGTAATTAGGGATATGAAATTAATTACATGTATTTATTTAAGGCAGGGTTGGTAACTCGTCGTTTAATGGAAGTCAAATGGTGTAAATGGTCTGTAATTGATGTCCGAGTCCTTCTGACTGACGTTATCCATAGAGGTCGTGGTTGTCCGTTGATTTTATTGTATTTGGATGGCTTGCATTGCTTGGTCTGCCTGTGTCAGGAGGGATGTAGACACCTCCATGTAGCCTAGTATATAAGTCTGTGTGCGTGTTTTTTTGTGTGTAAAGAATCCAATGCCGTATCAAGAGTCTCGGGCCCTTTAAAGGTAGGGTTTCCACTCTTGCAACACACCTGATGGAGATTACTAGTTTCTGCCTCAGCAGTTGGCCAGGAGCCCATCTGACCTTCTCTCTCTCCAGAGAAGAGAACTAAGATTAAACGCCATGCTTTCCTGTGCAGAAATAGTAAAATCTACTACCATGGATTCTTCCTTCTATGTTCGTACTGTGCATAACCCAGTATGTCATTAAATGTTTGTGGTTACCTATTGTGCGCCTTATGTCTATGGTCGTTGTTGCTGCAATTACTTGTTGTGTGCCTTTGGTATTCTTGTTGTGATCATCGTGGTTGCATCTTGTTGGTTTTCGGGTGGCGACGTAGATTCAAGTGTGTCTGTTCTTTTTACACGCGCACACACACCTTAAACACAAAAAAAAAAAAAAAAAAATTGCACCTGTTAAAGAGTTGTTGTCGTAACGAGGAGATTGTTACAGAAACAATGTTCTCATGAACCAATTGTCTCAACTAATAAGCATGGATCTCCAGATGCTTCAACTTACTCCATGAAATAAGATTGTTAGAAACATGTATACCACTCTAGTTATCACATCTAGTTAGTACATGTTTGAATGGTGCCACAATATTCTACTTATGTAATCAAAAAATAGTTTACCTTCTATTTCTTGCACAACTAGACCAAACGTATAGTTCTATGGTGAAACACATAGCTATAAGTGGACTTATGATAATCATTGTCACCAACTTATTCATATTGAGTTTAGTCAACTAGGGAATCTGTACTTCGACAATAATTGATACTTAATTGAGTGCTACCTTTTAGATAGTGAACAATTTGTTTGACTTATTTCCAGTGTCTTTCTTTGGGGACCTTCATGGACTGAGAAACCATACTAATAACAAAGGAAATCTTAGGTTGACTATGACTAATATAAATAATATTCATGACCAATTTTTGATAGAGTGTAGCATTAATTGTGGGTGTTTGACATATTTTGGTAAGATTTACTTCATATTCAAAAGGAGTAGCACAAGGATTGAAATCATTCATCTTAAAACATGTCAATAGATCTATCACATATTTAGATTGAGAAATGAAAAATCCATTACAAAGTTGTAATACTTATAGAACCAAAAAAGAATGTAGAGTACCAAGATCTATCATATCAAACGATTCAACAAGTTGTTTCTTCAATCTAAGTATGATATCATTATTATTTTTAGTAATGAGTAATTCATCTACATATACAACAACAATCAAAGTGTCTCCATTTGTGTGGAGAACATACAAGATGTGATAAATTCACATCATTTGAAACCAATTCAAAGAAAAACATTGTCGATCTTAGCATACCAAGCTTAGGGAGCTTGCTTCAAACTATAAACCTACTTCTTGAGCTGACACACCAAATTAGAATTTTTCACAAAACCAGGTGGTTGTTCCATTTTATTAATATAGGTCTCCATGAAGAAAATCACTCTTCAAATCCATTTGATGGATTTTCGATCCAAAGAGAGTAGAAAGGGAAAGAATCAATAAATAGAGTTCATCATTGCAACAAGGGAAAAGGTTTCAGTGAAGTCAATTCCTTCTTGTTGAGAAAATCCCTTCATAATTAAGCATTCTTTATGTCACTCAACAACACCTTCAAACGTAAATTTGGTTCTATAGACCCATAGAAACTTCACAATGTTGTTTCCATGCCTTCATGGAAGCAAGTCCCAAGTGTGCTTCTTCAACAAAGAATCAATTCATTTATTCATGGCCTACTTCCATTCATATAGTCCTGCAGCATATGAGTAGGTGACTGGGTCAAAAGTTTCAAGTAAACAAGTCATCAAGGCAACATTAGCTTGTTTCTTTGGACTTCGAGTCTGTCGTCCGCCAGAGGCATCTCTAGCATCGGGTCCAGTAGATTCAATTTCCTTGGAAGCCTAGTGTGATAGAAAATAAATAGATGAAATTTGGTTCACTTCAGTAAGTCAGTGAGAAGTCACATGGTCTTTATTCAGTGGACCAGTTCAAATAGAGGATGAAAAAATATTCAACTTAGAGGTCAATGGTCTATTCAGAATAGGGAGAATGTTCAACTGTCCATTCGAAGGACTAAAGAATGGAACATAATCCCCAATGTCATAGAATATGCCTTTAAAAAATTGATGAAATAATACTTCTCATCAAACCATACATTTCATCTGATAATGATTTTCCATTTGATGGGATCAAATAGTCGATAGGATTTTGATTCTTCATAGTAGCCTATCATGATGCAAGAATGAATATTTGCATCTGATTTATCTCTACAATCATCAAGAATATGATCCCAAGAAACACATCCAAACACATGGAGGTGGAATATTGAAGGCTTCTTCCTATATCACCGTTCGACTGGAGTCATGGAGGGAACATGTTCATTTGATATGCGATTGGGTAAATAATTTCAACAATATACTGCTTTAGCCTAGAATCAAGGAGAAATGTATTTATCCTACAAAATACATCTCTCCATTTCAACTAATGTACGATTTTTTCATTTTGCAACACCATCATGTTGAGGAGTGCGAGGAGCCAATCATTTCTAGTCAATACAATATCGAAGAAGGTATTCTTCAAAATGTCGATCTACATACAAAGTTCTAATTCTTCAAATACAAAGTTCTTATTCTTCAAGAAAAAGACCCATGTAAAGAAAGATAAATCATCAATGAAAGTCAAAATGTACCTTGCAAATTCTAGTGAAGGTAAATTGATGCAACACACATCACTTTGAACCAATTCTAGTAGGTTTTGTGCTTTCCATGCTTTCCTAGAGTTGATTTGTCCCTGATGATGCTTCCCAAGTACACATCCCTTGGGTAAAATAAAAACCATGTTTTGAGTTGTCAATGCCTAGTAACTTCATAAATTTAGATGTGTAAGTCGTTCATGTAAAATTTGACTTATTTCAATGATGTGAGAAACAAGTGAAATTTGTTTTGTTTCGGGTCAATTTAGTCACAAAACTTGTACAAACTGTCTCTTGAGTCGAGAAGCCTACCAATGAAAATCGACTTACCTTTCTTCAAATCACGAACATAGAAGGGATCTAGCCAAAAGTACACAATCTTATCTGTTTGTGTCAACTCAGTAATAGAAAATACATTGGCACTTAGATTTGCACATGATAGACATCGACAATATTCCCATGTCGACAAGCAACATCCATAGAAAAATCATTAACAACATAGATTTTACTCTCCTTTATTTTCTTCAGTCTCCTGAACAAAGAAACATCCTTATACATGTGATGTGTTCAAACGAAGTCGACTACCCATTCATTATACGCAAAATGAGATAGAAAGGCTTGAGAATTTATGACTTTGAAGGTTAATTTATTAGTGGGTTGATGTACAATGGAAACATCTCCTTCAAGGAATTGAACCTTCTCCTCTAAATCGTATCTCTTCTTATAGCATACTTTCTCCACATGTTCATTCTTTCTACAATACTAACATGCATTCTTATTTCAACTTCATGGTGGTGTATTTTTATGTCTCAAAGGTTCTTGTTCATGGTATCCATGTTTCTATGTAGAGGCATCAAACTGTACTCTATTCCTAGGATCCATATTTCCCTTTCCCTAGAGCAAGTGGGCCTGGTGTTTACCACTAATCTTTCATTCTTGAAGAAATATATGTTGATCGGTAATAAAAATACCACAAAAATATTCAAAGGTGTAATCCTTACCATCTTCGTTGTGGGATTTCCATTTGGTGCGTAAAGTCGACACAAACATATCAAATGATGTTATCAATTTCATCAAGACGATTTCAATGAGTTGTCCATCCTTTTTTTGATAGTTCTTTCCGCATTTTTCCAATTTCAACTAGATTTATTTGACACATGCTAAATAGTCCTCCATTCTCTCAAAGGAATGAGAATCGAGAGAGATCAACTTTTTCTCCAAATGCATGATGTGGCTCTCATTGACTCGATCAAACAAGGTTTTCATCTTCTTCCATACTTGATCAGGACACTCGATTCTATTGAGTTAAAATCGAATATCCCACGAGATGTAGCTTATGATGACACCTACAACCTCATCCTTCTTTCCATCAATGATGAAATTTTCATATTCGTCTGTTGGATCTAGAATCACTACCTTCATATATTTTCAGAGTCCTTTGATCTTTAATATGGTTTCCATATATGCTGACCATACTACATAATTTTATTCGTTTAGGACAACATGAAAAATCTTTGAAGCTATCTTTGATATCCCAACAAAATAGTCTATTCCAATAAGCTCCAATCAGAAAACCATCAGCCCAAAGTCAATCACACAACATATTCGACTCAGCAAGGTTTGTGTATAATAGGTGAAGGTTTAAACCATGAAATATGATACCATGTTGGGGAATAGGGTGGAACACAACATGAAACATAAGACATAGTTCTATAGATAATTGAAGAGGAATAACAAATTTCAAATATAAAGGGTGGTGTCTAAATACACCATTACAAATCTTAAGAAAATAACACTTTGATCAAAACATCACAATACATGTTGCACATATTTATCAGCATGATATATTTCACAATATCACACATTTATAATAACCCAATGGTCTTATTTTATAGTTTCAATATCTAATTGACTTCCATAGAATCCAAAAGATCTTGTCCACATGTAACAATGGAACTATTGTACTCGTCACTAATAGTGCTTCTCAACAGCTTATACAAAGTTCCAATCTAAACTCCCTTTAGAAACACCATTGCTCCTCCAACCATCATACATTTTCCCTTTTTAAAAATTGTTTTTACACCTGCATCGTCCATCTCACTTACATAAATCAAGTTTTCGTCCAATCTTGGGTTGTGCAGAACACCAAGGATTTTTATAATCCTATGATCCATGAGCTTTGACTTGAATTTTCCCATCTTATTATTTTGGCTATCGAGTCATCTCCTAGAAAAAATCACCTCCATCATACCTTTTATATCCTTAGAACCACTCCCTATGAGGATTCATATGAAAGGATGCACTTGAGTCAACCAACCATGCCTCATGATATACATGTATGCTTGAAGAACTCAGGTCCACATCCCCTTCTTCATCCGCAAAGGTTTTTCCTTCTATAGAAGGAGCATCATCATATCCTTTCCCTGTCTCAACACTTTTGGATATACATTGTTTCATGTAATGCCCTTCCTTTTCACATCTCCAACATACCTTTACAAATTTTCCAAGAGATTTAGGTCTTCCCCTAGATTTTGATCTCCCACTTCAAGACTTATTTCTATTTGTTTCCTGGGAAATTCCTCTTTTAAATAAGGCATATGTGCTCTATTTCCATTTTTTTCTTCCTCATATCATCCAACAACAAGGATGAGACTACATCATCAAAAATTAAAGTAGTTTCATTACTACCTATGGTCATAATAAGACTATCCCATGAGTATGGTAAATAACATAGTAAACTGATACACTTATCTTCATAAAAAATATTAATATCAGCAGATAATAGCTGAATTACCACAATGTTGAAGTCATTCAGATGCTTTGTCACTGAATCTCCATCTTTCACCCTCATGTTGGAAAATAAATTCCGCAACAATAGTATTTATACCGGGGACATAAAGTGATAGTAAGCCCCTAAATTATTCCATAAATCCTTGGTTGAATATTCCCCTCACACATTCGGTAATATTAAATTTGAGAGACACAATCGGATTGTTCTCGTTTCCTTCCAATCCAACTGTTCCTAGTCTTATACTAACATTCTTGAAGGTGAAATTCCTGGATCTACAGTGATCCATTGATCTTTTTCTACCAGCAGATCTTCCATATTGAGCTTCCAAAACTCAAAATGTTTCCCATTAATTTTTTTGATCTCTATATTTGAACTTCATGCCATTTCTTTTCACCAAAATAAATTATATTGCAGAGTTCCCACTATAACAAGGTTTATCATAGACCTAAGCAAAAATGTTAGCCACAAAGGAATCTCCTTGAAGCCAATAATTGTTGTGATACAAAACATAGATTTTAACCTTGTACAATTAATTAGTGCAAATGGATTATTAATAAAAACCAAAAAGATACAATGACACACAAACATTACATATATATTTTACCCCAGAAACCCAAATCAGGAAAACCAACAACCTTTTTAGAACCACACCTATAATTTTTATATTATATCATTCACCAACTTCATTTTATACAATACATCTAAACCACTAATCCATTGACTTAGACTAGATTATGACTCTAATTCCTTAACCAAAATTACAAAACCATGTTTTGAAACACCATGCACCACAAAATTGCCAAAGGTGAAAAATTGTCCCTAGAAAAGGTGAAAATCATTCAAACAATTGGAAAATATCCAAAAAAGTGGTAAATAACCCCCCCAAAAATATTTCTCTGGGGATCTACCCTTGAGGCCCCCATTAGAGGGACCCACAATCATACAAATAATATAAAACATACCCAACATCCCATCCTCTTCATGTTTGGGCGACTCACCAAATTATTATATGCACCCATTCCTCTTCATGTGTTTGCACACTTCCAAAATATTGGTTCTCCCTCATTTGCTGACATGTTGTCACACTTACAAAATATTAGATCTCAATCACTCACTGATGTGTCAGCACACTTCAACAATCTTATATCTCCCTCACTCATAGATGTTTCAACACACTTCAACACTATTATAGCTTCCTCTCACTGATGTGTCAACACACTTCAAAAATATTGGATCTCCCTCACTCATCCATGTGTCATCACACTTCAAAATTCTTGGATCTCCCTCACTTTTTGATGCATATAAACACTTCAATAATCATAGGTCTCCCTCACCCACTAATGCGTTGGTACACTTCAAAAATATTGTATCTCCCAGACTCACCGGTGTATCGATGACTTTATTTCATCTAATTTTTGACAAAACATGAAGGTAAAACTCATGAAATGTATCGAGACATTAAAATAATTTTAAAAGGTTAAAATAAATTTTAATGTAAAGGGATATACATGATATTAGTCTCATGTGAGACAAGATTTGGTGACATGAGATAAAAGTATGAAAGTGGGTGGACCCTATTATCTCATTCCCATTTACACTATAACACCCTTTCTACATTACCTCCCCTTCAATAATACATCAACATGCAATAAATATCCTCGTTGCCTCATTTATCAATGCCTCTTCAACATTTCAAAGATTCTTCGTAGCCGCCAATACATCGGCACCTTTGGAACATTTGGAATTTTTTTACCCCCTTGTGTGTTGGAGCTCCACCGATATTTAAATCCTCCATGACCTCTGATGTATCATAACCACAACCATATCATAATATCTCTTATTATCTGATGTATTGAGGTCCTATATTATTGGCGCTATGATGTATCGATGTAGGCCCCTTAAACTATTGAAGATTTTAGTTTTACTTGTCATCTTGCAAATGAAAATAATGAATAAGACACGTTCCCTCTAGAAATGGATGAATAGACTATAACGTTAATTTTTTACAAAGAGTGGAGGAGAATTAAAGTGATTGTTAGCCTGCCAAGAAACTGCGAGAATATTACCCTGGACCTTCATAGGGTGTGCAACCCAACACACCAGGAAAAACCTAGTTCCAAGTTTTTTTTATCCATAGATTTTGAATTCAATTTTTTTTCACCTACTCCTTTTACCATTGAAAAGGTATCATCTAGATATATAAATTCAAAGTTATAGGTTTGAACATATTCCTCACATTTTCCCCATATTTTCGAGTTTGAATATCCCAGGAACTTGATAATACAACATTTCAATGGGGATGTCTACGAACTCATCATCTGAGGGACCAGAGATTCAACTCAGGGAAGCATATATGAACATCTTACTTAGTTGTCGATTGAATTATATATGTTTATATGAACATTTTTAAAGTATTAATCGAGGTTTAATACTGGAAACTTATTTATTTTGGTGATAAATGGCACCCAAGTACTAGTAATGAAAGAGGATCATACTTAGTAATTTGAATTTATAATATATGTAGAAGTGGACTACAAAAACATGGATTCTATACATCAAGAAAAGGAGGATCTACTGGTGCACAATAATGTCTTTGAAAATGTGATCTACAACAAAAGATGGAATACAAACACATGAGAAACACTCAAAAAACAAGAATGAAGCTCAAATGGAAAAGGATGAAGTACAAATGTCGTGGTAGGCCAGCCCCAATAAAAGTGGAAAAAGGGACCCACAATGTCCAAATTATTCACCACATTTGTATGAGGAAAACTAGGGACAAAAACCATGATGTCCCACAAACACTAAAAAAAAAATTCAAAATGTCAATGTATATGATGTAGGAGATAGTAAATTATGAATTGTTTCTTGTTAGTATTTCCTCATCATTGTATAGAGAATAGGAACAAAAGTTTGCAACTGGAAGGTCAAGAGCTAGGATGGCGAAAAGCCAATAGTAAGGGGGAATTTAAATAAATAGTGGGATTATAATATAATTCAAGGGTATTTTGGCTCTTCGACCTTTCATGTACTATTGCTCGAACTTTAATGAGAGGAAGCCTTTTTTTGGCCATGCTATTTTTTGGAGAACTTGGAGTCTTGTGTTGTGGACTATTTTACTACCTTTTACTCAACACTGAATTTGTGTAATAATGTATCTCACATTATAGACTATTCTTGTGTGTGACTGCTACATTTTTATTTATGTTCTTCAAGAAATATTTGTTTGAATCCGTGAACATAAGACTACAAATGATTGTTTTAATGCTAGATTATTCTGGGTTTGCAATTGTTTAACCAAATTCGTGTATTTTCTATGTGTGAACTATTTCCTAAGCCATTGATAGGAGCACATGTGGTTCTATGTTTAATTTATTCTTACATTCAGTTTCATCCAGAGTTATGCATCTTATATTAGTTTTATTTCACTCTTTAGGTTAGAAACCATTGATTGTTTATCGGGCCACAACTGACAAATCCCAATCAATAAGGGATGTTGGGTTGGAATTCAAATAGTTTTCCTATTGCAAATTGTGTGAGGTAGAATTACGACTTCTCACTGGGGTGACCCTAATGTTTATCTAGGTCATATAGACTGCATCAGCGGGGTGTTAAAGACTTTGAAAAAACATCAGTTTTCGGCTAACCTTAAGAAATTTAATTTTTCTCAATAGGCATTGGTGTATTTGGGATATGTAATTCATGGCTCAGAACTCAATATAAATCCAAAAAATATGGATTCCATACTCAAATTGAAATTTCTTGCTAATTTCACTAAATCTGAGAGCTTTGTTCGGGCATCATGATATGTATAAAAGTTAATAGTATCCTTTTTATTTATAGATATGATAATTTATGTCATAATAGCTAGTGTTAAGAGTTTCCAGTTGAGGAAGAATCAACAAAAATATTTTGATGAGATGAAATGGAAGATCGGTCAAGAATTATTTCTTGCACTGCCTAACTTGTAGAATCATTTTAAAGTGGATACTAGTGCAAGTGTATATGTTATGGGAGTGGTATTGATGCATGGAGGTACACAACTATTCTCATTATAAAGTGTTTCATGGTGGATTCCTAAAATACCCTACGTATGGTAAGGAAATATATGCCCTCGTTCAAGCTATTAATAAGTGGAAGAACTATCTGATGGGTAAGGAAACCATTATCTACATTGATCACTATCCACCGTAGTATTTGTAGACCCAAATTAAACTTCAAAACATCAAACACTATAAGTGGATGGGGGGTTTATAGAAGTTTCATCTAGCCATAAAATTTCATAAGGGTAGTGCTAATAGGATGCACACATGCTTTGAAGGACACCCACATACAATATTACATATTTGGGAACTCTTATTCACATGAATATTTTTACCCATTATGCATACAAAGAGGCATACATGGAATATGGGTACTTTCAAGAGGTGTCTCAATAGATACAAGGTCAATTTTTTGTGGAAGAACATGATGATAAGGCTAACTATAATATATAGAATGGGCTTCTCTACAAGGTAGAAAAGCTCTAAGTTCCTGAAGGTGAAATATTGAAACTTATCAAAGGGGTCACACCTCCAAGGTTTCATGACATTTTATTGTTGTAAATATAGATTCCAAATTACAAACGTATGTGTATTCGACTAGAATGCAAGAACATGTAGCTTGGTTTAGAGGATGTGTCCTTTGTTGTACTAGCAAGCCTAGTAATATAAAGCAAGGTTTATACCATATCTTACCTATACCAAGTAGAAATCACAATAGATGCATTGAAAGTAGAAAAAATATCGAAAGTATTAGGAAAAAACATTTTCAAGTATAGGGGACATTGAAAAAGTGAAAGGAAAAGTACAATGCCCGACATGATCAATGTAGAATTGAGAAAACATTAAATTTGGGAGAAAATGTTTGGTTTCATATAAAAAAATAAAGGCTACAAGGTCCTGGTAAGAATATCAAGGAAACTAAGGAGAAAGTCATACCTTCTATAGAGGACTTAGAACCATAATCTTAGGTAGATTTGGTGGAAGATATAGGTTTGTATAATAAGTCTATAACTACTAGATAGGGGCAGTATGAGATCTAGAATAAAGGGTTGAAAGGAAAACTTCTAGGCAAGGACAAATGTTACTCTAGGGATAAGGTAAAAGAAAATTTTTCTTATCTTATTTAGCAGAACATTTTGGGGACCAAAAGCCTCACCAAATGGGAGGTATGCTCTAGAATGGATTATTATATAATTTTTCATCCATATTGGTACCTTTTGGGAAGAAACATTGGAATAATTGGGTTATAGGGACACTTAAGGAGTAGGTCCTAGTTTGGTGATTTGGGGTCCAAAAACTTATAGATCCCATCCAATGCATCAAATTCCACCTTTTTTTTGCATCAAAAATTTGTGAAATTAGTTATTCTACACAATGTAAGATTTCCAACAATGCAAAAATTGCCACAATTAGACTTTGTATGCAAAAGTTATTCCTCTCACAAGTTCACCTAACCTATTGAACACCATGGTATCAAGTGGATGCCACATTAGCCCTCATTTTTCACACATGTGGGTTAAGTGACGTCTAGCCTTTCAAGAAGATTCTAAAGGGTCCAAAACTTTAACACTAATTAATACATGAGGCATGTAAAAACCCTATTGCTAACATGAAATGACTATTATGATATGTTAAATACTAG